>JAWPHD010014278.1:0-62314 GCA_037043455.1 Cyrtodaria siliqua | reverse complement strand
TACTTTGATAACGCAATCTTATAATTACACATGGTAACAGTGAACACTGTAACGCACACGTATCCCTTTAATACATGTGAACAATTGTATTTCTGTGCTGATATGTACTTCTAGCACGTTGTGTTACAAGGGTGATGCAAGGCATGTCAAGGTACTTGAACAGAAAGAAGCGAGGTCGCCTACATTGATTTAAAACGCTTAAGAGGAAGAACTGATGGTAAAAGTCGGGGAAGAATGTAAGAGAAAACGGTCGTGGCGTGTTTATGTCTCCGTGACTACATTTATTTTTTTCAATATTGTTTTAACACCCGTGACTACATTTATTTTTTTCAATATTGTTTTAACACCCGTGACTATATATTATTATGTTAACTTCTTGTATCTCGGCAGCTATTTTACGCTTGCGTAAAACCTTGCTTGTATTGTACTGTAATAAAAGAGTAAATATAAACTGTTGTCATTGTAAACTTTTATTTTCCCTCTAATGGGCTGGCGTGGCGCAGTCGGTAGGTAGCGTGGCGGATTTGTAACTGGAGGCTCCGGGTTCAATCCTCCGTGGTGCCACTGAGTTCCGTCTGTGTGTTCTTGGGCAAGACACTTTCCCTAAGCCTCGTCCGTTGGATGGGGACGTAAACCGGGCGGTCCCGTGTATCACTATCCTCCGAGCACGTTAAAGAACCAGAGGAATCTATTCGATAATAAGAGTAGGATACGGTTCCCGCATTCCTATGTATCCTTCCCCTCTCTCTGGGGTGGCTTTAAATAACCTATACTGTGTTGATGAGCCGTTGAACAACATTCAGTTAATTCTAATGGAACAGTATACAGTTATCACATGTCTGTTTGGGGAACAGTCAAAACTGTTTTCCCGAGGTGGAGGGGATGGCAGTGTGAACTGTTTCCCGAGGCCGATAGGCCGAGGGAAACAGTTCACACTGACATCCCCCGACACCAAGGGAAAACAGTTTTGACTGTTCCCCAAACACACATGTGATAACTGTTTTATTACCTGATTAATGTTACTGTACGAAACAGTGAAAATGAAAATTTGTTTTATAATGGGAACCTATGGTGAAAAAAGCAACATGACGTCACGCAAACGAAATTCCAGCACGTGAGGGAAACAGTCGAAACTAAAGCCCGGTAACAGTTCGTTTTCACCGGGAACAGTCTTTTCCTTAGTGAATTAGCAAGAAATGACGATATAGCATTTATATAGGAGATCAGGTAATAATAAGGAACGAAGTTCTGTAAATAATGTCACCCCTGGGGCGAGGCCAAATTTAACTTCAGGGTGAACAAATTTGGTAGAGGACCATAAGCTAATAGTAAATGCATAATATTAAACCTCTAGCTCTTCTAGTTTTAAGAAAAAAATATTTTTTTTAATTTTCCTATACAACTGTAAAACTGAGATTTGACCCCAGGGTCACCATTTGAACAAACTTGGTAGAGGACTAAATAAGTGTATATGTGACCCCTGGGGCGGAGCCAGATTTGACCCCAGGGTCACCATTTGAACTAACTTGGTAAAGGACCATAAGATGATGCTACATGTAATATATGAAAGCTCTGTGCCTTGTGGTTTCAGAGATTTTTAAAGTTTTCCCTATATAAATATGCAAAATCGCCGAGTTGGCGTGCCGAGGACTTCTTTTAATAGTTTTTAAAAATTTAATAGTCCAGGGGTTGGCGATCATTAATAAAGAAAAGAGGGCCAGTATCTACTGGCTATATGGAATCTTTGATGGGGAACAGTGTGGTTGCCAGGGTAGAATACAACCACTACAAATCCCGCTCGAGGCAGAGGGGTATAACCCCCATTTCATGTTCATTTTGTCGGTTTCTTTATCATGCTCATTCAAGGTTTTCTTTATCATGCTCATTCAAGGTTTTCTGGGGGCGTCCGTGGCCGAGTGGTTAGAGTCTCTGACTTGCAATCACTTGCCCCTCACCGCTGTAGGTTCGATCCCTCAGGGGCCTAGGAATCTTTATGTGAGGAAGCTATCCAGCTGGCTTGCGGAACGTCGGTGGTTCTACCCAGGTGCCCGCCCGTGCACGAAAATTGCTCGGAGGGGCACCTGGGGTCTTCCTCCACCAGTGGAAGCTGGAAAGTCGCCATATGACCTTAGCTGTTGGTGCGACTATAAAATCCAATTCAATTCAATTCAAGGTTTTCTTCATGACCCGCATATGCAAATGTGGAAACGTGGCTCCATCGTAAATGGAGTGTCTACAATAGAATTTGTTGCAGGTTAGAAGGTTCTAGGCCCATTCTCCATATTTTATCTAGATGTAAATGGAGGATGAGCCTGGCATGTTCATCCCTGTTTGGCGAAATATAACCTTTCTTGCGTTGGTGCGCCTTAAAACCCCAATTCAGTTGATGGGGAACACAACAACAGCATGCACAAATAGGCTTGGTACTGATTTCCTTCCAAGTTTCACTGAAATCCAGCCAGGGGTTCAGGAAAAATTGTCTGGATAAAGTTTGTGTATATTAGGCCATAACTCATTCAACCAGAACACAGCATGATAGTCGCAACTAGGCTTGGTACTCATCACCCCTGCCAAAATTCGTTGAAATTCGTCCAGGAGTTCAGAAGAGACTAGTCTGAATAATACTTTCAACCGAAATACGACGCTGGCATGCATAACTAGGCTTGGTACTGATCATTCCTGCAAAGTTTCGTTGAAATCCAGCCAAGGGTTCAATAGAAATAGTCCAGATAAAGTCTATCTAGTAAAACTTTAAAGGGCTTTAACTCGGCCAAAAATCATTTAAGCGGAATATAGTGATGATATGCACCACTAGGCCTGGTACTGATCATCCCTGCAGTTTCGCTGAAATCCGCTAGGGGTTCAGGAAAAAAGTCTGGACAAAGTTTGTGTATTAAAACCTTTAAAGGGCCACAATTCTGCCAAAAATTATTCAACTGGAACATGGTGACGATATACATAACCAGATTTGGTACTTATCATCCCTGCAAAGTTTCATTAAAATGAAGCCCTATCGTATTAATGTGGCAAAATGCAGCATTTTTAACTAAATCAAGGGCCGTAACTCCGGTGTTACTTATACGATTTGGCTGGTTTTCAAACTTGTTTGAGCTTACATTGATAGTAACAAATAAAGGTGCTAGTGTGTTCACAAGGCAGAATATAGCCTTTTTCAGAAAACAAGGACCATAACTCTGCTGTTACTAATCCCATTTGGCTGGTTTTCGAACTCGTCCAAGCTTTCATTGATATTAAAAACCTGTGCAAGTTTGGTCAAGATCAAATAATAAATGAAGGTGCTAGTGTTCACAAGGCAGAAAATGTCATTTTTCATAAAAAAAAGGGCCTTAACTCTGGTGTTGCTAGCCCAATTTAGCTGGTTTTCGAACTTGTCCAAGCTTTCATTGGTATTAAAACCCTGTGCAAGTTTGGTCAAGATCAAATAATAAATGAAGGTGCTAGTGTCCACAAGGCAGAAAATTCATTTTTCAGAAAAACTAGGTCAATGACCTTGAAGCTCTACTGGCAGGTTCTGAAAGCTAGATCAGCATTCCTGTGACGTTTCATGAAAATCTATCAAGTAGTTTCGAAGGAGTAGTCGGCAGCCATCTTCCGACATGAAATTTTGCTAGAATCAGCTAGACATCACAAGAGCAATATTCCAGTGAAGTTTCATGAAAATCTGTCCAGTAGTTTCAGAAGAGTAGTCGCTACAAGTTTTTTACTATATAACTCTTATGTAAAATAAGATGGCCGCGGCAGCCATGTTTAATGTTGAATCAAAATAATTTCTGACAAGGACCAACATGTCATGCTGACCCTTTTAGAAACAGTCCCATATCAGTATCGCTTATAGTTTTCAAGAATTAGTCGCTTCATTGTACAAACTTTTGTTTTAAAAAATCTATTTTTAGCCATGGTGGCCATCTTGAATTTCCGGCCGACCTGATATTTTGCTAGGATCAATTAGACATGAAGTTTCATTCCTGTGAAGTTTCATGAAAATCCATCAAGTGTTTTCAGAGTAGTCGCTACAAGTTTTTACTATATAACACTTATGTAAACAAAGATGGCCGCTGGCAGCCATGTTTAACGTCGAATCAAAATGATTTTTGAGACGGACCAACATCATGTCTTGCTGATCATTTTAGAAAAATTCCCATATCAATATCATAGTTTTCAAAAAGTAGTCGCTACAAACTTGTTTTTTAAAAATCTACTTTTAGCTTTGGCGGCCATCTTGGATTTCACATCAACAGTTTTTTGCTAGGATCAACTAATCTTCATGGGCAACATTTCTGTAAAGTTTCATGAAAATCCATCCAATAGTTTCGGAGGAGTCTCTACAAACAAAATGTTACGGACAGACACACCGCACCACGGCATAAGCTCTGCTGATCTTTGATCAGTAGAGCTAAAAACAAGGGCCATAACTCTGTGTTACTGATCCGAATTGGCTGGTTTTCGAACCTGTCCGAGCTTTCATTGATATTAACAATCTGTGCAAGTTTGGTAAAGTTCAAATAATAAATAAAGGTGCTAGTGTTCACAAGGCCTAATATGGCATTTTTCAGCAAAATAAGGGCCATAACTCCAGTGAAAATAATCCGATCTAGCTTGTTTTTAGCTCTACTGGCCGAAGGCCAACAGAGCTTATGGGATGCCGAGTTGTCCGTCGTCCGTCCGTCGTCGGCGTTAACTTTTGGCTCGTTAAGACGATAGGGCCTTCATTTTTCATCTGATCTTTACCAAACTTTAACAGGTTAATATCAATGAAAGCTCGGATGAGTTCGAAAACCAGCTAGATCAGACGAGTAACAGCGGAGTTATGGCCCTTGATTTAGTTAAAAATACTATATTGCTATATTTTGCCTCGTTAAGACGATAGGGCCTTCATTTTTCATCCTATTGCTACCAAACTTTACCACATTGTTAATATCAATAAAAACTCGGACAAGTTCCAAAACCAGCCAGATCGGACCTGTATCAGCAGAGTTATGGTCCTTGATTATGTTAAAAATGCTATATTGTTATATTTTGCCTCGTTAAGACGATAGGGCCTTCGTTTTTCATCCTATCTTTACCAAACTTTACCACATTGTTATTATCAATGAAAGCTCGGACAAGTTCGAAAACCAGCCATATCGGATTAGTAACAGCGGAGTTATGGCCCTTGATTTAGTTAAGAATGCTATATTTTGCCTCGTTAAGACGATAGGGGCTTCATTGTTCATCGGATCTTTACCAAATTTTATCAGATTGTTAATGTCGTCGAAAGCTCGAACAAGTTCACAAACCAGCCATATCGGGACCAGTAACAGCGGAGTTATGGCCCTTGATTTAGTAAAATATATTTTCCCTCGTTAAGACGATAGGCCTTCATTGTTCATCGGATCTTTACCAAACTTTATCAGATTGTTAATATCAATGAAAGCTCGGACAAGTTCGAAAACCATTCATATCGGACTAGTAACAGCGGAGTTAAGGCCCTTGATTTAGTTAAGAATGCTATATTTTGCCTCGTTAAGACGATAGGGGCTTCATTGTTCATCGGATCTTTACCAAATTTTATCAGATTGTTAATGTCGTTGAAAGCTCGAACAAGTTCACAAACCAGCCATATCGGACCAGTAACAGCGGAGTTATGGCCCTTGATTTAGTTAAAATATATTTTCCCTCGTTAAGACGATAGGCCTTCATTGTTCATCGGATCTTTACCAAACTTTATCAGATTGTTAATATCAATGAAAGCTCGGACAAGTTCGAAAACCATTCATATCGGACTAGTAACAGCGGAGTTATGGCCCTTGATTTAGTTCAAAATGCTATATTTTCCTTGTTAAGACAATAGGGCCTTCATTTTTTATCCGATCTTTGCCAAACTTTAGCAGATTTTATGACTTTCTTTTTTTATATTATAATTATTTTTATTTATCTTTTTATTTATTTTTTTTTAATATTTTTTTTTTTAGAATTTTTAATTTTATTTTTTTTATTTTTTTTTTAGCTCTATGTTGGACCAGTCGGACCAGTAACAGAGGAGTTACGGCTCTTGATTTAGTTAAAAATGCTATATTTTGCCTCGTTAATACGGTAGGGCCTTTATTTTTCATCTGATCTTTACCAGATTCTTTAGTTATGGCCCTTGATTTAGTTTAAAAGCTGTTTTTTGCCCGAAACTTTCAAAAAAACGTAAATGGCAGTCAATCGCTTCATTGATGTTATAACAGCCGTGTTAGCCAGTAGAGCGTCCACAGGCCCTCTTGGGCCTCTTGTTTAACTTTTCCGAGCTTTCATTGATATAAAGAATTGAATTGGGGTTTTAAGGCGCACCAACACATGAAAAGGTTATATGGCGCCTAACAGGCATGAACATACCAGGCTCATCTTCCATGTACATCGAGATAAAATATGGAAAATGGGCCTAGAACCTTCTCGCCCTGAACTGCAGAGTTGCTGCAAATTCTATCGTAGAAACTCCATTTACGCTGGAGCCACGTTACTGTTTTCTGCCACTGCTCTTTTGATGCGAGCGAGATAGCACCTGAAACAATGCAGGGATCATGATGAAGACCATTAATGAACATACACAAAAAATGATAAAATGAACGTAAAGATCTGATTAATAATGAAGGCCCAAGAGGCAAAAGTTAACGGAACGATGGACGACGGACAACTCATCCAATAAGCTCTGCCAGCTAAAAACTGGCGAAATCTGTTTAGTGTTTTTAGCTCTACTGATCAGAGATCAGCAGAGCTTATGCCGTGGTGCGGAGTCCGTCGTCCGTCTGTCTGTCCGTCCGTCTGTCCGTCTGTCCGTAAACTTTTATTTGTAGCGACTTCACAGCTGAAACTACTGGATGGATATTCATGAAACTTTACAGAAATGTTCCCCATAAAGTCTAGTTGATCCTAGCAAAAATTCATGTTGATGTGAAATCCAAGATGGCCGCCAAAGCTAAAAATAGAGTTTTAAAATACAAGTTTGTAGCGACTTCTTCTTGAAAACTATAAGTGATATTGATATGGGACTTTTTCTAAAATGATCAGCATGACATGATGTTGATCCTAGTCAAAAATCGTTTTGATTCAACGTTAAACATGGCTGCCAGCGGCCATCTTTGTTTACATAGAGTTATATAGTAAAAACTTGTAGCGACTTCACAGCTGAAACTACTGGATGGATATTCATGAAACTTTACAGAAATGTTGCCCATAAAGTCTAGTTGATCCTAGCAAAAATTCATGTTGATGTGAAATCCAAGATGGCCGCCAAAGCTAAAAATAGAGTTTTAAAATACAAGTTTGTAGCGACTTCTTCTTGAAAACTATAAGTGATATTGATATGGGACTTTTTCTAAAATGATCAGCATGACATGATGTTGATCCTAGTCAAAAATCGTTTTGATTCAACGTTAAACATGGCTGCCAGCGGCCATCTTTGTTTACATAGAGTTATATAGTAAAAACTTGTAGCGACTTCACAGCTGAAACTACTGGATGGATATTCATGAAACTTTACAGAAATGTTGCCCATAAAGTCTAGTTGATCCTAGCAAAAATTCATGTTGATGTGAAATCCAAGATGGCCGCCAAAGCTAAAAATAGAGTTTTAAAATACAAGTTTGTAGCGACTTCTTCTTGAAAACTATAAGTGATATTGATATGGGACTTTTTCTAAAATGATCAGCATGACATGATGTTGATCCTAGTCAAAAATCGTTTTGATTCAACGTTAAACATGGCTGCAGCGGCCATCTTTGTTTACATAGAGTTATATAGTAAAAACTTGTAGCGACTACTTCTCTGAAACTACTTGGCGGATTGTCATGAAACTTTACAGGAATGTTGCTCTTGATGTCTGATTGATCCTAGAAAAATTTCAGGTCGGCCGGAAATTCAAGATGGCCGTCACAGCTAAAAATAGATTTTTAAAAAATAAGTTTGTAGCGACTACTTCTTGAAAACTATAAGTGATATTGATATGGGACTTTTTCTAAAATGATCAGCATTACATGATGTTGATCCTAGTCAAAAATCGTTTTGATTCAATGTTAAACATGGCTGCCAGCGGCCATCTTTGTTTACATAGAGTTATATAGTAAAAACTTGTAGCGACTACTCCTCTGAAACTACTTGGCGGATTGTCATGAAACTTTACAGGAATGTTGCTCTTGATGTCTAATTGATCCTATCAAAATTTCAGGTCGGCCTGAAATTCAAGATGGCCGTCACAGCTAAAAATAGATTTTTAAAAAATAAGTTTGTAGCGACTACTTCTTGAAAACTATAAGTGATATTGATATGGGACTTTTTCTAAAATGATCAGCATGACATGATGTAGATCCTTATGGAAAATTATTTTGATTCGACGTTAAACATGGCTGCCAGTGGCCATCTTTGGTTACATAGAGTTATATAGTAAAAACTTGTAGCGACTACTCCTCTGAAACTACTTGACGGATGTTCATGAAACTTCACAGGAATGTTGCTCTTGATGTCTAGTTGATCCTAGGAAAATGTCAGGTCGGCCGGAAATTCAAGATGGCCGCCACAGCTAAAAATAGATTTAAAATAAATAAGTTTGTAGCGACTACTTCTTCAAAACAATAAGAGATATTGATATGGGACTTTTTCTAAAATGATCAGTATGACATGATGTTGGTCCTTGTCGAAAATCGTTTTGATTTGACCTTAAACATGGCTGCTTTGTTTACATAGAGTTATATAATGAAAACTTGTAGCGACTTCTTCTTTGAAACTACCTGACGGATTTTCATGAAACTTCACAGGAATGTTGCTCTTAATGTCTTATTGATCTTAGCAAAATTTCAGGTCGGCCGGAAATTCAAGATAGCCGCAACGGTTAAAAATAGATTTTCAAAAAACAAGTCTGTAGCGACTACTTCCTGAAATCAAAATCAATCAGTAGAGCTTCAAGGTCATTGACCTCTTGTTTGAGAAAGATTTTTTTAAGGTTACAACCATATAAGGCAATGGTGGCCATCTTGGATGGAGCTTGGACCTACTTTTAAATTTTTGAAAGCAACTGACATAAGGATCAGCCATGTGAAGTTTGGACAAAATTGACCATACGGTTTCTGAGATGTCATTTACAATTGATGACGGACAAAGAAGACGGACAAAAAGTGATTGCAATAGTTCATGCGAGCCCTTGGCTCAGGTGAACTAAAAAAAAATTTAAGCTCTACTGGCTCTAATAGGATGGGGAGTTGTCCGTCGTCCGTTAACCTGTGAACATGATAGCGCCTACATTTTTAATAGGATCTTTACCAAACTTTGCGATGGTCTTTATATCAATAAAGGTTCGGAAAAGTCTGTAAACCAGCCAGATCAGATCAGCAACACCAGAGTTATGACCCTTGTTTTGCTGAAAAAATGAAATTTTCTACCTTGTGACCGCTCAAACACCTTCATTTATTATTTGATCTTTACCAAACTTGCAAAGACTTAATATCAATAAAAGCTCAGACAAGTTACCAAACTTGCACAGATTGTTAATATCAATGAAAGCTCGGACAAGTTCGAAAGCCAGCCAAATCGGATCAGTAACACAGAGTTATGGCCCTTGTTTTGCTGAAAAATGCATTTTCTGCCTTGTGACCACTCTTGCACGTTCATTCGGGTCATTTAGTCCAAGGTCAAGGTCACAATTACTATAACAGAAAATTGGTTTTCAATCAATGAATTGTTTCCCGTGAGTGATTTTAATGTTACTTTACCAAAAAGGGAAAGAAAGATTAGGTTGCTATTCGGGTCATTTGGTCCAAGGTTAAGGTCATTTTTACAATAAATTTATAACTGGTTTCACCGAAAATTAGCTTTTTTTGCCCTTGAACGATTTTAACTAATGCCTGGTAGGAGAGGTTGTACTGCATGATTCTTCTTGCTTACCACCAAATATATCTGTTTTACTGAAATATAACAACTATTTAGATATAAGTTCTATTTTGTCTGAAAAGTCGAAAACATACTTGTGTTGAAACAAGCGCCCAAAACAATAGTCCCTTGTTAGTTTCTTTAATAATTCACTGCCCGGAATTGAAAGAAAAACTAACGAAAGCCAGTACATAACATACATTTTATATACATGCACCAAATATTTGCTCAATGACATTCCCTCACCAGTTTTATAGCAAACGTACATTAACTAACCTATATGTTGTAAAGGTGGATTATTCATTATACATTAATGTTTAATATAAACTCTGAACTAAATTTTCCTCACATTCATTTTCAAAACTATACTAAACCAGTATGTCTCTATCACATTATAACAAGCAAAATAAATTGCAATTTTAGTGAACAATTAAGCAGAATGGTTGACTAATTTTAATTTTTTTATTTAAAAAAATAAAATAAAATCTGTTGATGTTTTTTTGATAAAAAAGGTTCTGTATTCTCATTTTTGTATCCAAGCCCAACAGTAAGCGCGCTCTATAACAAAATATCCGGCCACCTGTATTTCTCTCTACAAACTATACACATTAATAATAATTTTGCAGACGGCACAACCATGTAAAGGGTTAATAATAATTCCAAATTTCGTTTTTGTCCCACATAATTATTATTGTTCATTCCTCCACTACAATAGCACACCTGGAGAAACCATCAAGGTTGGGCTTTAGGTGTTTTTAACTTAATAATTTCTGAGCATTCAATTTATCATGGAGTTAAAACGGGACATCCAGACAGTTATTGACAATTGTATTAAAATATTTTTACAATTTTGTAAAATAAAATGACTAAATATTACTCAATCCCTGAAAATTAAACATAATCATTTAACATTATCAATTATATTAATAGATATTTTAAAAATATCAGTAAATTCCAACAGGTCATTAGACCCGGATGATACGAGGAATACATATAAATTTGACAGACAAGTTACATATAGCTACAAAACTACACTACTAAAGAAACATACATTTTAAGCTTATTATACCTTAACAGCGAAATAAACAACATATCCATTATTAGTATAGGATATCATAATAATGTGTTTATATTAAGGCATATACAATATTTAAACTACATCGTAATACATTGCAATCTTGATTTTCAAAGGAACTAGAGTTGTTGCTTCACAATATTTGAATAATTTCAAATCATACTTAATTTTTTTATACAAGTGGGGGCATACAGATTTGCATTTGTCCATCCATCCGTACACACTACCAAAATTTCTTAACGTCAATTTCACGTGAATTTTACGTGAAACAAGTAACAGCGTAAATTTAACATGTTAAACAAGAAGTCAATGACCTTGAAGAACATCAACAAGATCTTGTGGCATACATGTTTATGTGAGATTTGAGTGCAGATATAAATGACTCGTATATGTGTTACTCTTTGCACTACTCATTTTCTCCAGTTATCTTCGGACATTAGATACCCAGTCCATGATTCTGATCTGAGGTGGTGGTCCAGTCTGATTTGTTTTTTTAACTGTGCAAAACAATTAGCAAGGATCCGGTCAAACCTGTTGATTATCACGCATCCAGTGGATAATTTTCTTAACATGTCAACCAGTCCATAATTATTTTGACAGTCAGGGATCCAGTCTATCGTTTTGATATTGTTATCCAGATTTCCTCACTCGGATGTGTCACCAGTCCATAGACTGGCTCAATAACTTGACCTTCCACCATAGAGACCTTGAATTTTCTCAGCAATGTCGCCATGGCGATTACTGCCTCTGCCATGGCAAATTTCTGCCCTGGACACACTCGCTTGCCAGAAAATCCAAATGGAGAGAAGGCCAGATGGGGTCGCTTCTTTGTCTGTTCAGGACTGAATCTGTCAGGATCAAATCTGAAACAAACGAGGACATGCTTCCAAATTAGACAAATCTTATTGTTTTCTTATTTGTAAAGTTTCATTCCATTACAAAACGAGTAATTCTGAGCTAACTGCAATATTAAACTTGCTTTCTTTGATAGTTGAATGTTTACTACATACAAACGCTTTATTGAAGTGCCTCATCATCCGACCGAGTGTTGAATTGTACCATTTTTGTGTGCAGTTGTATGCAGATGCCATAGTTTAATCTCAATAATAAACATGACTTACCTGTTTGGGAGTGGCCATAGTTTAAAGGCAGATTATGCTTATTAACACAAACTGAACAGTTGAAGCACTCGGAAGCATTACAACTTAGAGAATTATGCTAACAAATAAACTGAATAAAATTAGACTACACACTATGCTGAATAAATATATGTGTACTAATTACGCTGTATGCCCCTTGCCGATGCTAAGCACAACACAGGAAGTGTGCAGATCCAAATGGTTTATTTATAGCACAAGTAATGTTTATGTAAACACAATAGTTAAAAAGTCAGCATGCTTTCATTTCAGTTAAGGTTAACAATAACATATTCTGACTTTACTCTAATAAACACGACTTACTTGTTTGGCAGCAGCCATAGTTTAATCTCTATAATAAATATGACTTACTTGTCTAGCAGGAGCCATATTTTAATCTCTATAATAAACATGACTTACTTGTTTGGCAGTGGCCATAGTTTAATCTCTATAATAAACATGACTTACTTGTCTGGCAGGAGCCATATTTTAATCTCTATAATAAACATGACTTACTTGTCTGGCAGCAGCCATAGGGCCATCCTTAAAAAAGTGTTTGTTTGCTGTGCTCCGACCGACCGTCTAAAAAGGCGGCGACCGTATTTATTTTTTTAGCCTTTTCAGATTTTTGTTTGTTTTTATACTAAAATATTATTCGTAAAGAAATATTAATGAGGTTATCCACAGACTGCATTATCATACATTGAGATAGGAAATTATGATTTGTAAAAATGCTTAACCAGGACCACAGCAAAAAAAAAAAAGAAAAAAAAAAAAAAAGACCTACCTACCTACCCACTTAAAAAATTCAGGGTCGGAGCACAGCAAACAAATATTCTTTTAAGGATGGCCTAGTTTAATCTCTATAATAAACATGGCTTACTTGTTTGGCAGTGGCCATAGTTTAATCTCTATAATAAACAGGACTTACTTGTTTGGCAGCGGCCATATTTTAATCTCTATAATAAACATGACTTACTTGTCTGGCAGCAGCCATAGTTTAATCTCTATAATAAACAGGACTTACTTGTCTGGCAGCAGCCAAAGTTTAACCTCTATAACAAACATGACTTACTTGTTTGGCAGCTGCCATAGTTTAATCTCTGTAATAAACATGACTTACTTGTCTGGCAGCAGCCAGTTTAACCTCTATAATAAACATGACTTACTTGTTTGGCAGTGGCCAGTTTAATCTCTATAATAAACATGACCTTACTTGTCTGGCAGCAGCCATAGTTTAATCTCTATAATAAACATGACTTACTTGTTTGGCAGTGGCCATAGTTTAATCTCTATAACAAACATGACTTACTTGTCTGGCAGCAGCCATAGTTTAATCTCTGTAATAAACACGACTTACTTGTTTGGCAGCAGCCATAGTTTAACCTCTATAATAAACATGACTTACTTGTTTGGCAGTGGCCAGTTGAATCTCTATAATAAACATGACCTTACTTGTCTGGCAGCAGCCATAGTTTAATCTCTATAATAAACATGACTTACTGGTTTGGCAGCAGCCATAGTTTAACGTCTATAATAAACATGACTTACTTGTCTGGCAACAGCCACAGTTTAATCTCTATAATAAACATGACTTACTTGTTTGGCAGCGGCCATAGTTTAACCTCTATAATAAACATGACTTACTTGTTTGGCAGCGGCCATAGTTTAATCTCTATAATAAACATGGCTTACTTGTTTGGCAGTGGCCATAGTTTAATCTCTGTAATAAACACGACTTACTTGTCTGGCAGCAGCCATAGTTTAATCTCTATAATAAACATGACTTACTTGTTTGGCAGCGGCCACACTGTTTCGTCCTGCGAAGTCACACCCAGAGCATGGATCACTGGAGTCTAAAGAGAAACAATTGTTTTTTGATCATCAATCGTTTTTAAACATCCATTGTTTGTGAAACAGCATGGTTTGGTTTCGAAAAAATCTCATGTCTATATCTGATGACTAACCACTATCGTATGCTAATAAGAACGTCCAACACAATGTAGAATAACATTTTGAATTTCTCTGATTAAAGAAAATCAAAATCAAGTTGAAAACTTATACCTTGCACCAAGCTTAAAACTATGTCAACCGAAAATAAATCACATTTGGAATATGGTTCAAGTATACCCATATGAAGTTTCATTAGCAGAAATCGAAAAGAAAAAAAAAAAAAAGAAAAAGTTTCTATTATTATATGTGTGGCAGCATCAAATGTCAGTCACACTGAGAGTATAAACCACTGGAGCCTATTGACAAACAATTTCATTTTAAAATTAATCATTGTTAAGGCATTTACAAAACTAGTGTGCATGGTTTGGTTTGAAAATAATCTGTATCTGCATCTGGTGACTAACCACCACAGCACACGTGACATCACTAATGGAACAGTCAAAATATTTTACCAAGGACTGTGTTAATGACTTACATTTTTGGGAATTTTATGACCGCCCAATTCGGAGTCAAAGTCTTGGAACCTGGCAGCCCAGGGAGCCACCACTGCACAGCGGAGAGTTTCATCTATCACCTGGTGCAGGTATCTGTAGTAGCAATGTATAAACGTAACTATCAGTGGTAGACATGTATAACTTGTGAAGAAAAATCCACTTTTAAGATTCTAATAAATCTGCTCTCATGTCTGCTCTCGTATCTGTCTGCTCTCATTTTTGTCTCTCTCATCTGTCTACTCTAATTTCTGTCTGCTCTCATAATTATATAGCTGACCTCATGTATGTCTGCTCTCATATCTGTCTACTCTCATACCTGCTCCCATTTCTGTCTGTTCTCATATCTATCTGCTATCATATCTGTCTGCTCTCATATTGTCTGCTCTCATATTTGTCTGCTCCCATATGTCTGTTTGCTCCGAATGGTTAACGACGTTGCGTTGTAAACTTTCGCCTCTCACCGCTGCGGTTTCGAATCCCACTGGGAGCTCGATTTGTAAGTGAGGAAGTGTCGATACTTACGGATGGCGGGAGGAGTACAGTTCTGGTTCTACCCAGGAAAAATGGGTGGTATGCCTCCACCACAAAAAATCGACGGTCATATACACTGGTCAAAATTGCTAACCGGTCATTTTATTATTTGGAATATTATATCAAATATTGTATATTTTGAGTTGATATTTCATACAAATAAATATGAGCAGCAAACAAAACGATCAATACATTTTGTAACTTCAAAATCCGCACTTCCGGTCTCGTGGCTTACTTGCGCGCGAAATCGCATTATTATCCCGTGCTGCACGAGGTAAGATTTGAACATGTGTTTGTTTTCTCGGAATTGTTTATCGTTTCAATCCCAAACAAAAACTTACTAAAAATTAAATAAAAAATGCGTCGGATGACAACGGAAGAGCGTGGACGGGCCGTCGGTATGATTATTGCTGGTACTTCGATTCGGCAAGTTAAGGATATTGCGTAATTTGTTCATTTTTATTAATTTATTTAATCGATTTTCAACGTTTTATTTTCTCTTTTTCAAGTCCAGTATTGTGTATTATAATATTCCTCATCCTTCTGGCAGGTTAGTTTATTCATAAGTTTACTTGTCTGTCCGTCCGTCCGTCCGTCACTTCGTTTGTTCGTTCGTACATGATTTTGTCTAACAATGTTCATTATTTCTGAAAAAGTCGCAAGAATGAGTTGTTTTATATTTATAGGTAGCCAGAATAGTCAACAGACGTTTTTCAACAATTTACGACCTTTGGCTCAAGTGCAATCGCACCGGAAGTGTTGATGACTTTTACCGAAGGCCAAAAAGACGTGTGACAACGCAGCGTCAAGATCGCTACATCCTTGTAACACACCTTCTTATAGAAGTATAACAGCGACAGATATTGCCAGACGTTTAATAGGCGTCCATAATAGAAACGTGAGTGATCAAAGAGTACGAAATCGACTACGGATCATGGGATTGAGAGCGAGAAGACATTTTGTGGGATTAGTATTGACTGGAAGACACCGGCGAATTCGGATTCAGTGGGCCAGAAGGTATTTGAGGTTCACCAGAGCAGACTGGGCAAATGTCGCCTTTACAGATGAGTCCAGATTTAATCTTCAGAAGTCTGACGGCAGAGAGCGAATTTATCGACGACATGGGGAACGATATTCGGATAATTGCGTCAACGAAAGATCTCATTTTGGAGGAGTGTCAGTGATGGTTTGGGGAGGTATTAGTTTGCACACTAAAACTGATATGGTGGTTGTTCGAGGAAACCTGAACGCAGACCAATACCAGCAACAAATACTTCGACCAACGCTTATTCCCCATATTCGCGCTAACCGTGGGATGACATTCATGCAAGACAATGCACCTTGCCATACTGCAAGAACTACCCGTCAGCTACTTCAGGGCAACAACATTCGAATAATGGAGTGGCCGCCATGTAGTCCGGATTTAAATCCAATCGAACATGTGTGGGACGAAATCGACCGTCGTGTGCGACAGTTACCAAGGCAACAAAATATTGCTGACCTCACAAGGGACATTGTCAATGTTTGGAATAACATACCTCCTCGTTTTCTACATAACTACATAAATTCCATGCGACAACGCTGTTTAGCTGTTGTACACGCAAACGGCTGTCATACGCGATATTGATTTTTGTAAATTTTGAAATTACTGGTATCTATGAATTTCGATACAATAAACTTCTTTGAAATTCATAAAATACTTTGCTTTACTGATGTGATTACTTATAGAACATTTTTCAATACATTTATTTCCAATTTCACATATATTTTATTTTTCTGAGACAAATAAATAAGAAAATAACAAGTGATCGGTTAGCAATTTTGACTAGTGTATAACATTGCATGTGCTAAAAGTGACGTAAAACACCATACAAACAAACTACTCTACGATCGTGTGCTTTCTTGTAAGGTGTTCAGAGTGGATTATTTCTATTTGTATGTAACCTGTGGGGACACTCCATTATATTATATTGTAAATCTATTGAACTGAATTGGTTTTTATTGTTGTAACAACAGTTAAGGTCAGATGGCGGCTTTCCAGCTTCCACTGATGGAGGAATACCCCAGGTGCCCTCTGAAAATTTCGTGCACACTCGGGCACCTGGGTATAACCACCGGCATACCATAAGCCACCAGGATAGCTTCCTCCCATAAATATTCCAAGCGGTGAGGGGCTCGGAAGCCCCGTAAATCTGTTAACCTTTTTTTTTTGGCAAATTCATGGGGCGGAGGGTAGGGGATGTAACTTCATGAACAAGAGTGCAAAACTGACACAATACACGCCCGTTATACATATGGAATTCATATTTATATGACCATCATTGGCATGTACAAATTTACCTCGACTATGCCCCAAATTTCATCAAAATCGATTATAAATGTTAAAAGTTATAGAGCGGAAACTGCACAACCCCGGCATAATAGACGTGATGTGACTGGTTATCGACCATGACTGAGATATTATGAGCATAAACACCGTCCCCAAGTTTCAGCAAGACTGGATTATAAATGTTAAATGTTATTGAGCGGGAACCGATAAAATCGTAAATTTTCAAAAAATCAAATGACTGTAACTCCGCATTATAGGTTAGCGAACATGACTGAGATTTTATGCCCATAGGCATTATCATTAATTTTCATCAATAGTGGATTATAAATGTTAAAGTTATTGAGCGGAAACTGCTAAAATCATCAAATTTCAAAAATGAAAGAGCCATAACTCCGGCATTATGGGTGCAATGTGACTGGTTATGGAACTTGACTGAGATAATATGCCCTTAAACATTGTCCCCAAGTTTCATCATTATCAGATTATAAATGCGGAAGTCGCAAAAAATATCAATTTTCAAAAATCAAAGGGCCATAACTCCAGTGTTTCTTGAACAATAGTGATTGGTTATCGAGCTTGACCGAGCTATTGTGGCCATAAACATTGTGTCCAACTTGCATCAAGATTGGATTAAAATTACTCCAGTTATGGAGTGGACACCCATCAATTTTGTGGAGTTTTAACAATCCAAAGACCATAACTCCGGTGTTTCTTGAGCAATAGCAGTGGTTATCGAACTTGAGCGAGCTATTGTGACAAACATTGTATCCAAGTTTCATCAAGATTAGATTAAAATTGCTCCAGTTATGGAGCGGACACCGTCAATTTTCAACAATCCAAGGGCCATAACCTGGTGTTTCTAGAGCAATAGTGTTGGTTATCGAACTTGACCAAGCTATTGTGGCCATAAACATCGTGTCCAAGTTTCATCAAGATTGGATTAACAAGAGGTCAATGACCTTGAAGCTCTACTGATTGATTTTGATTTCAGGAAGTAGTCGCTACAGACTTGGTTTTTGAAAATCTATTTTTAACAGTGGCGGCCATCTTGAATTTCCGGCCAACCTGAAATTTTGCTAGGATCAATTAGACATTAGGAGCAACATTCCTGTGAAGTTTCATGAAAATCCGTCAAGTAGTTTCAGAGGAGTAGTCGCTACAAGTTTTCATTATATAACTCTATGCAAACAAAGATGGCCGCTGGTAGCCATGTTTAACGTCAAATCAAAACGATTTTCGACAAGGACCAACATCATGTCATACTGATCATTTTAGAAAAAGTCCCATATCAATATCTCTTATAGTTTTGAAGAAGAAGTCGCTACAAACTAATTTATTTTAAATCTATTTTAGCTGTGGCGGCCATCTTGAATTTCCGGCCGACCTGAAATTTTTCTAGGATCAACTAGACACCAAGAGCAACATTCCTGTGAAGTTTCATGAACATCCGTCAAGTAGTTTCAGAGGAGTAGTCGCTACAAGTTTTTACTATATAACTCTATGTAACCAAAGATGGTCACTGGCAGCCATGTTTAACGTCGAATCAAAATAATTTTCCACAAGAATCAACATCATGTCATGCTGATCATTTTAGAAAAAGTCCCATATCAATATCACTTATAGTTTTCAAGAAGTAGTCGCTACAAACTTGTATTTTAAAAATCTATTTTTAGCTCTGACGGCCATCTTGAATTTCAGGCCGACCTGAAATTTTGCTAGGATCAATTAGACATTAAGAGCAACATTCCTTTAAAGTTTCATGACAATCCATCAAGTAGTTTCAGAGGAGTAGTCGCTACAAGTTTTTACTATATAACTCTATGTAAACAAAGATGGCCGCTGGCAGCCATGTTTAAAGTTGAATCAAAACGATTTTTGACAAGGATCAACATCATGTCATGCTGATCATTTTAGAAAAAGTCCCATATCAATATCACTTATAGTTTTCAAGAAGTAGTCGCTACAAACTTGTATTTTAAAACTCTATTTTTAGCTTTGGCGGCCATCTTGGATTTCACATCAACATGAATTTTTGCTAGGATCAACTAGACTTTATGGGCAACATTTCTGTAAAGTTTCATGAATATCCATCCAGTAGTTTCAGAGGAGTTGTCGCTACAAATAAAAGTTTATGGACAGACGGACGACGGACGCCGCACCACGGCATAAGCTCTGCTGATCTCTGATCAGTAGAGCTAAAAACTACTCAAGAGGGGCTTATAAAAAGTTGACAAGCAGAGTTCTCAGTTCATTGTTTATACCTTTTTTACAAACACTTTTCAGATCCACACAACCCCTCAAATCCCTACTCAACCTGACAACCTACATGGAGTATATGGCAAACCTGCATATTTACTGATTAAACGTATTTTGGTAAATAATATTATTATTGTAATATTCTGTGACAATTTATATGTGGGGAACAAATAAGCTGAAGATATACTGTGCATTTCCAGATTAGCAGTATTAACTTACACCAACTCAGCCATATTTGCATGATCAACATCCTCGCTGCCAAGAACTTTCTTAATTTCTTTGTATACTTTCTCTTGAATGTCCGGATGTGTAGCCAGGAAGTAAATGCCCCATGCCAATACTGAAATATTAATGGCATGTCAAAGGTAAACACTTAAATATCAAAAGTTAACACTGAACTATTAAATGTAATTATTTTGTTCAACACTGAAATGTCTCAGTAGCAACTTTTAAATGACAAAGGCCAAAACTGAAATTTTAGAGGCCAACAATGAAATGTTAGAGAAAGGCCAGAGGCCAACACAAAAATGTCAGAGGCCAACACTGATTGTCAGAGGACAACAATGAAATGTCAGAGGCCAACACTGAATGTCAGACGCCAACATTGAATCAGTGGCCAACACTGAATGTCAGAGGCCAACATTGAATGTCAGAGGCCAACACTGATTGTCAGAGGCCAACACTGAATGTTGTTGGCCAACACTGAATGTCAGAGACCAACACTAAATGTCAGTGGCCAACATTGAATGTCAGAGGCCAACAATGAAATGGCAGAGGCCAACACTGAATGGCAGAGGCCAACATTGAATGTCAGTGGCCAACACTGAATGTCAGAGGCCAACATTGAATGTCAGTGGCCAACACTGAAGTTGGAGTCCATCACTGAATTGTCAGAGAACAACACTGAATGTTCAGAGGCCAACACTAAAATACCAAAGGCAAACACTAAAATGTCAGAGACCATCTCAAAAAAGACCTAAGGCCAACACTGAAATATTAGAGGCCAACACTGAATGTCAGAGGCCAACATTGAATGTCAGTGGCCAACACTGAATGTTGGATTCCATCACTGAATAGTCAGAGAGCAACACTGAATGTTCAGAGGCAAACACTAAAATAGCAAAGGCCATAACTGAAATGTCAGAGACCATCTCAGAAAGGCCTAAGGCTAACACTGAAATATCAGAGGCCAATGTTGAATATCAGAGGCCAACACTGAATGTCAGAGACCAACAATGAAATGCCAGAGGCCAACACTGATCAGAGGTCAACATTGAATTTCAGAGGGCAACACTGATCAGAGGCCAACACTGATTGTCAGAGGCCAACAATGAAATGTCAGAGGCCAACACTGATCAGAGGCCAACACTGATTGTCAGAAGCCAAAAATGAAATGCCAGAGGCCAACACTGAACTACTGTCAGCGGTCAACACTGATCAGAGGCCAACACTGAAATGTCAGACCAACAGTGAACTATCGAAGGCAAACACTGAAATGCCTGATGTCAACACTGAACTGCCAGAGGCCAACATCGAATGTCAAAAGCCAACACTGAATGTCAGAGGCCAACAATGAAATGTCAGAGGCCAACACTGAATATCACAGGCCAACACTGAATATCAGAGGCCAACACTGAATGTCAGAGGTCAACACTACATATCAGAGGCCAACACTACATATCAGAGGCAAACATTGAAATTTCAAATGCCAACATTGAATGTCAGAGGCCAACACTGAATGTCAGCGGCAAACACTGAATGTCAGAGGCAAATACTGAAATTTTAGATGCCAACACTGATGTCAGAGGCCAACACCGAATGTCAGAGGCAAACACTGAAATTTCAGATGCCAACACTGAAATGCCACAGTCCAACACTGAATGTCACAGGCCAACACTGAATGTCAGAGGCCAACACTGATGTCAGAGGCTAACAATGAATGGCAGTGGCCATCCTTGAATGTCAGAGGCACTGAAATTCAGAGGCCATTCTTGAAATGTCAGATGGCAGAGGCCAACACTGAAATTCAGAGGCAAATACTGAAATCTTAGATGCCAACACTGAATATCAGAGGCCAACACTGATGTCAGAGGCCAACACCGAATGTCAGAGGCAAACACTGAAATTTCAGATGTCAACACTGAAATGCCACAGTCCAACACTGAATGTCACAGGCCAACACTGAAATGTCTGAGGCCAACACTGAATGTCAGAGACTAACACTCAATGTCAGAGGGCAAAACTGAAATTTCAAATGTTTACATGTCAAAACTGAATGTCAATGCTTAACACACGGATGTCTATGGTCAAACTGAAATGCCAGAGGCCAACATTGTCATATAGATTACAGATTGCCACTTTCATTTAGAGGGATTTGAAAAGACGGTACCTGTCACAAAATTATGTTATCACAATCAAATGCTGGAAAGAACCATTATAACAATGTGCTGTGTTATACTTATCAATGGTGGTCATATCAGATGAGATAAAAATCATGACAAATGTCTCCACGAACTTTCAATAGAAGATACTATGCAGTACGCATGATTCCTGTAATTTATTGAAGTGTAAATATTTTATCCAAATCAAGTATTTCAGTGTGGACTTTTTTCCTGTTTAGTTCAACTTAAAAACATCTCTGCCATGTACTTACCATTTCCAGTTGTATGGAATCCTCCAATGATGTACGTCAAGGCATCGGAGCACTGTGCTTCCTCGTCATCTGTGTAATCTATCAACAAATCAAGCAGCAGCTCCTCGCCGTGTGTGGGCGGGTTTGTCTTTCTCTCTTTAACCAACCTATTCACCACAGAAAACAGCTGCTTCTTGCCTACAATCAAGAAAACAGCAAAGCTGAGCGCCATCACATGCACACAAACCCAGTTTTAGAGCTTGTATTCTTACATTTATAGAGACAGAGATAATGTCTTTGTATTTAACAATGCTGAAGAAAGGTTTTAAAGGGGCACACAACAAGTATTTATCGAGCATTAAAATTAGCACCTTCCATTAATCCAGTATCGTTTTGACTTAAAACTGCTGGTATATAATTAAAAGAAAGGATAACCACGTTGAGTTGTAAACCTTTCTCGCCTCTCACTGCTGGGGGTTCGAATCCCAATGTGAACTCAACTTGTGTTAGAAAGTGTTGATTCTGACGGATGACAGATAAAACTGGGGAACCTATTGGTTGTCTATTTGAGAGTAAAGAAAGAATGAAAAGAAAGAAAGAGAAAGAAATAGTTTCAGGTTCTTGTCTTTAAAGTCAAGGTCAAGGTCACTGTTGGGGTGGGGGCCAGTGAATGTTCATACAATGTATCAAAGCAATATTTTTCATGGTATTGGGGATATATACATTCCAAAAAACTTTAACCAAGAAAATTTGACTTAAGTTATTTTGTCTTAAAAGTCAAGGTCATTGGTGGGTGGGCTTAGTGAAAGTGTAAGGGTCACCTCAGTGAATGTTCTTACAAAGTATCAAAGCAATACCTTTGCTGGTAATGGAGATATATACTTTCAAAAAAAAAATAACCAAAAACTTTAACCAAGAAAATTTGACTAAGTGCTGTTGTCATTAAAGTCAAGGTAAAGGTCATTGGTGGGGTGGGACTTAGTGAAAGTGTAAGGGGTTACTCCAGGGAATGTTCATATAAAGTTTCAAGGCAATACCTTTGCTGGTGTTGGAGATATATACCTTTGACGGTATTGGAGATATATTCCTTTCAAAAACCTTTAACCAAGAAAATTTGACTAAGTTATTTTGTCTTAAAAGTCAAGGTGTCAAGGTCATTGATGGGGTGGGGCTTTGTAAAAGTGAAAGGGGTTACCCTGGTGAATGTTCATATAAAGTTTCAAAGCAATACCTTTGATGGTACTGGAGATATATATATACCTTCCAAAAAACTTTAACCAAGAAAATTTAACTAAGTTCTTTTGTCTTCAAAGATGGGGTGGGGCTTAGTAGTGAATGGGTAAGAGGTGACCCTAGTGAATGTTCATACAAAGTATCAAAGCAATACCTTTGCTGGTATTGGAGATAAATACCTTTCAAAACAATTTAACCAAAAACTTTAACCACAAAAAAAATTGACAAAGTTCTGTTGTCTTTAATGTCAAGGTCATTGGTGGGGTGCGGCTTAGTGAAAGTGTAAGGGGTTACCCCAGTGAATGTTCATACAAAGTTTCAAAGCAATACCTTTGATGGTGTTGGAGATATAACCTTTCAAAAAAACTTTAATCGAAAACTTTAACCAAGTCTTGACAGCGCCGTCGCCGGAAGAGCGAGACAAAAACATCCTTGTAACACTTGTATGCCAACACCTTCTGGCATGGGGTACCAAAAGGGCTATTTTTTACTTTCACTAAAAGTCGGCACAGAAACAATACTCTGATGATCATGATGATGTATTGTTCAATAAAAGTACATGTACATAATCTTACTTTAATTATTAAATACTTTTTTTTTTCAATTTTTGCCAGAACTAATTAAACATCCTGAAAGTCTGGGAAGTTTGTTTATGCCTTGATGACTTACAAGTTTCAAGGGCAGTAACCATGTTTATACTGAATAAGGAATATATGTGTCGTCTCCTTTCGTTATTAGTATTTTTTTAACAATAGCATTTTATCATCTGCTTCATGCTGATCACAGTTGAGTATAAAATCCGAATTAGTTCTCGAAATTACTTTTATATCTTTGCCAGTAGAGGTTTAAATACATTATTGGTGCAATATTATCAATAACTAGTAACTTTTCAAATACTTTTTAATAATGATTAAGAAATATGCAAGTTATGTAGAAGGTAACTGGACACGGCAAGTTTTAAAGAAATCAATATTGCTGTGTATCCCTTAAAAACTAAACTGTTATTCAGGCCGACCATAAACAATTGTTGGTTTGCTGTTTCCCTACTTACCCATGAAAAAAGGCCCTACCAAAACTTTTTATAGTAATTCTTTACCTTTTTTTTTTGTTGCTATCTTCAGTATATCTTCCCTTAATTTCTTAATGTGTTTACTGTCCTTGGCAAAAAAAAGAGATCAGTCCTACCTACTCATTTAGGCTTAAAACAAAAAAGTGTTTGTTTTCGCTAACCCGACCGACCCTATTATTTTGTTCATTGAAAAAAAAAAAAAATTGCAAAAAAAATTGCAAAAAAAATTGCAAAAAAAAATTAAAAAGTTGAACCCATGAACCAAGGTTTCTTATGGAGATAAAAAATAATGAAAAAAATATTCCTCCAGTTAGATTTGAGCCCACGACCCCTGGGGTTTCCAGTGTACATTACCAAATATTGAAAATGGCCATAACCATGTATTATCTAGGCAGTAATACCTTCCCCAGTATTTTTTACCATATTAAAAGTGTTTTTTCATTAACAAAAATTAGGTCATTAATAATAAAAAAATAAAAAATAAAAAAAGTTTTGCCTACCTACCTACCCTATTTTTTTTTGAAGCCGTTGGAAACAAACCATTTTTTTTTTGGCCTTATGAAATCCTGGATAGGGAACAGCAAACCAATATTTTTTAAGGTTGGCCTCATTGGAAAGTAATTAGATAATTAGTTTACCTTGTTGTAAAATCTTTTCCCCAGACACAGTCACTGGTTCAGTTAACCGCGATTGCATCTCAGCCCATACCTAAAACAAGAGGTCAATGACCTTGAAGCTCTACTGATAAGATTTTTGATAGCTAGATCAGCATTCCTGTGAAGTTTCATGAAAAATCCGTCAAGTAGTTTCAGAGGAGTAGACGCCACAAGTTTTCATTATATAACTCTATGTAAACAAAGATGGCCGCTGGCGGCCACGATTAACGTCAAATCAAAATAATTTTTGACAAGGATCAACATCATGTCATACTGATCATTTTAAAAAAAGTCCCATATCAATATCACTTAAAGTTTTCAAGAAGTAGTCGCTACAAACTTGGTATTTTGAAAATCTATTTTTAGCCATGATGGCCATCTTGAATTTCCGGCCGATCTGAAATTTTGCTAGGATCAATTAGACAACAAGAGCAACATTCCTGCGAAGTTTCATGAAAATCTGTCAAGTAGTTACAGAGAAGTCGCTACACGTTTTTACTAGATAACTCTATGTAAACAAAGATGACCGCTGACGGCCATGTTTGAGACCAACATCATCTCATGCTAATCATTTTAGAAAAAAGTCAAATATCAATATCACTTATAGTTTTCAAGAAGTAGTCGCTAAAAACTTGATTTTTGAAAATCTATTTTTAGCCGTGGTGGCCATCTTGAATTTCCGGCCGATCTGAAGTTTTGCTAGGCTCAATAAGACATCAAGAGCAACATTCATGTGAAGTTTCATGAAAATCCGTCAAGTAGTGACAGAGGAGTAGTCGCTACAAGTTTTCATTACATAACTCTATGTAAACAAAGATGGCCGCTGTCAGCCATGTTTAACGTTGAATCAAAATATTTTTCGAAAAAGATCAACATCATGCCATACTGATCATTTTAGGAAAAGACACATATCAATATCACTTATAGTTTTCAAGAAGTACTCGCTACAAACTCGTTTCTTGAAAATCTATTTTTAACTGTGGCAGCCATCTTGAATTTCCAACCAACCTGAAATGTTGCTAGGATCATTTAGACATCAAGAGCAACATTTCTGTGAAGTTTCATGGAAATCTGTCGAGTAGTTTCAGAGGAGCAGTCGCTACAAAAACAAGAGGGCCAAGATGGCCCTAAAGCGATCAACTGAGTACTGGCACATTATCGAACTTCTTCGAAATCTTATGGTCATATACAATCTGTGCAAGTTTGGTTAAGATTGTTCAAGAAATGTGGGCTCTTTTGTGTATAACAACATTGATATAGACAGTTTAAGACACAACATTGATATAGACAGTTTTAGACACTGACAAAGTTTGGTAAAGATCAAATACAAAATGAAGGTGCTAGAGAGTAACACCTTGGGCAGAGCCAAATGTGACCCCAGGGCTACATGTAACATATGAGAGTTGTGTGCTTTGTGGTTTCAGAGAAGAACGTTTTTTAAGTTTTTCCCAGTACAAGTCTATGTAAAACGTGACCCCTGGGACGGGACCAAATGTGAATCCAGGGTCACCATTTGAACAAACTTGGTAAAGGACCATAAGAGTATAATAAATGCAAAATATTAAACCTCTGGCTCTTGTAGTTCCAGAGAAGACGACTTTAATGTGATTCCTATATAAGTCTATGTAAAACTGTGACCCAAGGAGTGGGGTCAAATTTTACCCAAAGGTCACCATTTGAACAAACTTGGTAGAGGACCATAATCTTATAGTAAATGCAAAATATTAAACCTCTGGCTCTTGCAGTTTCAGAGAAGATTGTTTTTTTCCTATATAATATATGTCTATATATAAAACTGTGATCCCCGGGGCGCGGCCAAGTTTGACACCAGGGTCACCATTTGAACAAACTTGGTAGAGGACCATAAGCTTATAGCAAATGCAAAATATTAAACCTCTGGCTCTTGCAGTTTCAGAGAAGATTGTTTTTTTCCTATATATATGTCTATATAAAACTGTGATCCCCGGGGCGCGGCCAAGTTTGACACCAGGGTCACCATTTGAACAAACTTGGTAGAGAACCATAAGCTTATAGCAAATGCAAAATATTAAACCTCTGGCTCTTGCAGTTCCAGAGAATAAGATTTTTTCACTTTTTCTCTATAAAAGCCTATGTAAAACTGTGACCCCGGGGTGGGGCCAAATGTGACCCCTGGGTCACCATTTGAACAAAATTGGTAGAGGACCATGAGCTTATAGCAAATGCAAAATATTAAACCTCTGGCTCTTGCAGTTTCAGAGAAGATTTTTTAAGTTTTTCCCTATACATGTCTATGTAAAACATGTGACCCTTGGCGCGGGGCCAAATGTGACCCGAGGGTCACCATTTGAACAAACTTGGTAAAGGACCATAAACTTATAGTAAATGCAAAATATCAAACCTCTGGCTCTTGTAGTTTCGGAGAAGACTTTTAAATTTGTTTTCCTATATAAGTCTATGTAAAACTGTGTCCCCCGGGGCGGGGACAAATTTGACCCCAGGGTCACCATTTGAACAAACTAAGTAGAGGATCATAAGCTGATGCTACATGTAATACATGAGAACTCCAGAGAAGAAGATTTTTTCCAGTTTTTTCCTATACAAGCCTAAAAAATTCCTATATAAGTCTATGTAAAATTGTGAACCCCGGGGCGGAGCCAAATGTGACCCCTGGGTCACCATTTGAACAAACTTGGTAGAGGACCATAAGCTTATAGCAAATGCAAAATATTAAACCTTTGGCTTCCGCAGTTTCAGAGAAGATTTTTTAATTTTTTCCCTATACATGTCTATGTAAAACATGTGACCCTTGGGGTCACCATTTGAACAAACTCGGTAAAGGACCATAAGCTTATAGTAAATGCAAAATATCAAACCTCTGGCTCTTGTAGAAGAAGATTTTTAAAAAAAAAATCCTATATAAGTCTATGTAAAACTGTGACCCCCGGGGTGGGGTCAAATTTGACCCCAGGGTCACCATTTGAACAAACTTAGTAGAGGACCATAAACTTATGCTACATGTAATACATGAGAGCTCTGTGCCTTGTGGTTTCAGAGAAGATTTTTTAATTTTTTTTCCAATATGTCTATATGAAAAACATGCAAAATCTCAATATACAAACTTTGGATCCCCGGGGAACGGCCATTTTTGACCCCGGGGACTTCATTTGAACAAACTTGATAGTCTAGGCGTTGGCGATCATTTTAAAAGAAAAACCAGCGGTTCTGGAGAAGATTTTTTAAGGTTTCTACCATATATAGTAATGGCCGCCATCTTGGATGTCGCGCTGACCTAATTTTAACAAATCTAAAAAGCATTCATCTAAGGATCATCCATGTGAAGTTTGGGAAAAATTAGCCAAGCGGTTTCTGAGGAGAAGTTGTTTGAAGAAAAGTTGACGACGACGACGACGGACGCAGTGTGATCCCAATCCTAAAAAGTTTACGGACAGACAGACAGACAGACGGACGACAGACGCCGCACCACGGCATAAGCTCTGCTGATCTCTGATCAGTAGACCTAAAAAGGCAGCAGACAGTTTGTGTACATATATAATTTATATATATATATATTTATATGGAAAAAGTATTTGTTAACAACGAAGGACACAATCTCCAAGGGAACTATGATGAGGATGCCTAGCAATGGTCACATCAACTGGAACTGGATTACCCTTACCCCTTGTCAAATACCTCATCATATATATTACCTGACCCTCATACCATAGTCCAGTTTGACATACACCTAATCATATAGATTCCCCGACCCTCATACCACTGGCCAGCTTGTCAAATACCTCATCACATATATTCCCTGACCCTCACACCATTGTCCAGCTTGTCAAATACCTCATCATATATATTCCCTGACCCTTCTACCATTGTCCAGCTTGTCAAATACCTCATAATATATATTCCCTGACCCTCATACCATAGTCCAGTTTGACAAATACCTCATCATATTGATTCCCTGACCCTCTCACCATTGTCCAGCTTGTCAAATACCTCATCATATAGATTCCCTGACCCTCATACCATTGGCCAGCTTGTCAAATACCTCATCATATATATTCCCTGAACCTCTCACCATTGTCCAGCTTGTCAAATACCTCATCATATATATTCCCTGACCCTCATACCATAGTCCAATTTGACAAATACCTCATTATATATATTCCCTGACCCTCATACCACTGGCCAGCTTGTCAAATACCTCATCATATATATTCCCTGACCCTAATACCATTGTCCAATTTGACAAATACCTCATCATATATATTCACTGACCCTCATACCATTGGCCAGCTTGTCAAATACCTCATCATATATATTCTGTGACCCTCATACCATAGTCCAACTAGAAATTGTTATTGTCCATGGGACAAAAACGTATGGCTCCCCCACTCGCCAGAACAGGCGTAATTGACAACTCTAGGTCCAACCGTTCTCTATTGATCTGAGATCGTATCCCTGTGACTGTATCTACTATCTGTATCAGTAAGGCCACATTAAAAAATATGTGTGGTTCAGGTAACCCGACCGACTCCCTCTATTTTTTTAAGGGCCGACCCTAAAACTTTTTATACAAAAATTAAAAAAAGAATTAAAAATTAAAAAAATAAATAAAAAAATAAATAAAATAAATAATTAAACAACTGGTCATGACCAACCATCCTTCCAAGTTTGAGGACCCTAGGTCCAACCATTCTCTAGTTATTGATCGGACATCGTTTTGATAGTCAATGTCACCGCGACCTTGACCTCTGACCTAGTGACCCCAAAATCAATAGGGTCATCTACTGGTCATGACCAACCATCCTTCCAAGTTTGAGGACCCTAGGTCTAACCATTCTATAGTTATTGATCGAACATCGTTTTGAAAGTCAATTTTACTGCGACCTTGACCTTTGACCTAGTGACCCCAAAATCAATAGGGGTCATCTACTGGTCATGAACAACCATCCTTCCAAGTTTGAGGACCCTAGGTCCAACCATTCTCTAGTTATTGATCGGACATCATTTTGATAGTCAATGTCACCGCGACCTTGACCTTTGACCTAGTGACCCCAAAATCAATAGGGGTCATCTACTGGTCATGACCAACCATCCTTCCCAGTTTGAGGACCCTAGGTCCAACCATTCTCTAGTTATTGATCGGACATAGTTTTGATAGTCAATGTCACTGCAACCTTGACCTTTGACCTAGTGACCCCAAAATCAATAGGGGTCATCTACTGGTCATGACCAACCATCCTTCCCAGTCTGAGGACCCTAGGTCCAACCATTCTCTAGTTATTGATCGGACAACGTTTGTGACACAGACCTACAGACAGACCTACAGACAGACAGAAAGCACAAAATCAATATGGCTCCCCTACCACACTTTGTGTGGGGGAGCCATAAAAGTGTGGTAGGGGAGCCATAATTTGACAAATACCTCATCATATAGATTCCCTGACCCTCATACCATTGGCCAGCTTGTCAAATACCTCATCATATAGATGACCTGACCCTCATACCATTGTCCAGCTTGTTAAATACCTCATCATATATATTCCCTGACCCTCAGACCATTGTCCAGCTTGTCAAATACCTCATCATATATATTTCTAGACCCTCATACCATAGCCCATTTTGACAAATACCTGATCGTATGTATTCCTGAATTTTAGGACTTCTTTGTCATCTTTCATGGTTTCTCCAAACAGTGACACCAACACAGACTTCAGTGCGAATGCCATCATGTACTGATTGAGAGGAACGTGCTCCTCGTTCACCAGACTCTCCCATTTCTTTACCATGTCGTCAGCCACCTGTTTTGGTAACCATGTAGAGATACATGAGAGTAACTTTCTTGTTCATGTAAGAGAGGGTGATAAAGACACTGAACAAGAGCTGTCAGAGGACAGCGTAGCTCGACTATTTCGAATTTTCAGAGAACAAGAAATGGTACACACGGCATACCATCAGAAGAAAGAAAAGTGAAAATAAAGGGGCGAGCTGGATGTGCCAAGAAGGAAAACATTGGAATTTTCATTAAATCAAGGTCCATAATTTTTCGGTGATGACAGGGAGGTAATTTCATAGTAACCCTTTCAAAGGATACATAATGCAAATTTTATAAGTTGAAAATTTGAAGAAAATATGTTAAAAGAATTATGTAAATGCATTTGACCTTTGACCCCTTTGTAACCTTGACCTTTCATCCAATGATCTTGAACTCAATAGATACGATCATCGTCCCATTTATAATAAAGTATGTAAGTTTGAAGATGATTGAATAAAAAATGTTGAAGTTATTTACATGTTAAGAAATGCGGACGTAAGCATTTACCTGATGCTAAGAGCCTATCAACACAAAATGCAATTTGTGACCATGAACTTTGACCTACAGACCCCATAAGATCCTTCAAACAGTCGAGATAAAAATATCAAATTATTTGTAAAGTTTGACCCAGGAGCTAGGTCCACAAAGGTGGGGAAGAAGCCTAGGGTCTATGCTGGTTGGATGGTTGTATCCGTCTGTTAATGCCCATTAAGTGTATATATGGTTATAGGGTAGGGATTTCAACGGTTTTCAAGTAATGACCCGGGGGCTATGTCACCAGGGGTGGGGAAGGAGTGCAGGGTCTATGCTGGTTAAATGGTTGTATCCGTCTGTTAATGTCCAGTAAGTGTATATATGGTTATAGGGTAGGGATCTCAACAGTTTACAAGTACTGACCTGGTTGGATGGTTGTATCCGTCTGTTCATGCCCAGTAAGTGTATATATGGATATAGGGTGGGGATCTCAATGGTTTCCAAGTTATGACCGAGGGGCTATGTCCCCAGGGGTGGGGAAGGAGCCCAGGGGTCTATGCTGTTTGGGTGGTTATATCTGTCAGTTTATGCCCAGTAAGTGTATATATGTTTATAGGGTGGGGATCTCAACGGTTTACAAGTTATGTCCCAGGGGCTATGTCACCAGGGGTGAGGAAGGAGTCTGGGGTCTATGCTGGCTGGGTGGTTGTACCCAGTAAGTGTATATATGGTTATAGGGTGGGGATCTCAATGGTTTCCAAGTTATGACCGAGAGGCTATGTCCCCAGGGGTGGGGAAGGAGACCGGGGTCTGTGCTGGTTGGGTGGTTATATCTGTCTGTCCATGCCCAGTAAGTGTATATATGGTTATAGGATGGAGATCTCAATGGTTTCCAAGTTATGACCGAGGGGCTATGTACCCAGGGGTGGGGAAGCAACCCAGTGTCTATGCTGGTTGGATGGTTGTATCTGTCTGTTCATGTCCAGTAAGTGTATATATGGTTATAGGGTGGGAATCTCAAATGTTACTAATTTATGACTCAGGGGGCCCCATAACCACCCTCATATTTCACCTCTTGTGACCCCCAGGATGGGTCCAATTCTGAAGCCAGGGTCACCATTTGAGCAAATTTGCTACAGGACTACTAGGCGATGCTACATACAAAATATCTAAGCTGCAGCCCTTTTTGTTTCGGAGATGAAGATTTTGAAGTGTTTTTCCTATATACTTCTATGTAACAAGAGGTCAATGATTATTTTTAGCCATGGTGGCCATCTTGAATTTCCGGCCAACCTGAAATTTTGCTAGGATCAATTAGACACCAAGAGCAACATTCCTGTGAAGTTTCATGAAAATCCGTCAAGTAGTTTCAGAGGAGTAGTCGCTACAAGTTTTCATTATATAACTCTATGTAAACAAAGATGGCCGCTGACAGCCATGTTTAACATCGAATCACAACGATTTTTGACAAGGACCAACATCATGTCATGCTGATCATTTTAGAAAAAGTCCCATATCAATATCACTTATAGTTTTCAAGAAGTAGTCGCTACAAACTTGTATTTTGAAAATCTATTTTTAGCCATGGTGGCCATCTTGAATTTCCGGCCGACCTGAAATTTTGCTAGGATCAATAAGATATTAAGAGCAACATTCCTGTAAAGTTTCATGAAAATCTGCCAAGTAGTTTCAGAGGAGTAGTCGCTACAAGTTTTTACTATATAATTCTATGTAAACAAAGATGGCCGCTGGCAGCCATGTTTAACGTCGAATCAAAACAATTTTTGACAAGGACCAACATCATGTCATGCTGATCATTTTAGAAAAAGTCCCATATCAATATCACTTAGAGTTTTCAAGAAGTAGTCGCTACAAACTTGTATTTTAAAAATCTATTTTTAGCTTTGGTGGCCATCTTGGATTTCACATCAACATGAATTTTTGCTAGGATCAACTAGACTTCATGGGCAACATTTCTGTAAAGTTTCATGAATATCTATCTAGTAGTTTCAGAGGAGTAGTCGCTACAAATAGAAGTTTACGGACAGACAGACGGACGACGGACGCCGCACCACGACATAAGCTCAGTCGAGCTAAAAATGGAATTTTTTACCAATTCACGGGCCATAATTTTGTCAAAATGAATGGAAGAGTTATTGGGATTGTTAGATGAGGTACAGAATTTAGTTTAAAATTTTAATGCACTAACTTGAGTAGTTTTTGAAGTTATAAATCAATTGCCCAAAAACTTTAAGGTAAAGACAAGACAATCAAAGGGCCATAACTTTGTCAAAATGCAAGGAAGAGTTATGGGGATTGTGGGGTAAGGTGCAAAATTTGATGGGGAACATTAGCATTAAGTGTTAATGCAATAGCTTCATTAGTATTGAAGTTATAAATCTATTGCACAAAAACTTTAAGGTGAAGCTGGGGACGCCGACGCCAATGCCGTGGTGAGTAGGATAGCTCTCACTATTCTTCGAATAGTCGAGCTAAAAAAGTACCAATTGAAAGATACCAATTTACCAAACAGTTTTTGCTAGGTAAAATCATGGGCATCAAATAAATGTGATTTAAAACAATGAAGTAAATATTAAAGCATAATGCAGGAAACTTCTTCAGATATCAAACTGTGTCATAAACAGAAATTTCACATGGTTAATTGATATACCCGCTGAAAGTTTGTCATCGAGTTGTTAAATTTCCTATCAAAACCTCTATTAACGTCCATTAACTGTGAAGAGGTCATTCTAAAGGCCAAAAAAGATGCAAAACAAAAGTGCAATATTGTTCTATATGTTTTTTAAACCATTGCAACGTCCCAACAACAAATTCAATGATTAAAATCAGGATGAAACTGCATAAGTCCTTTGTTCGAATTTGAGAGATGAGCATGAAAAGTGAGAATTCTTTGTATTATGTTAAATTTTTCATAAAATTATGTATTATGTACACAAAAACTCATTTCAGATGACAAATAAAATATTTCCAGTGGGTTTATATTATGCAAGATCAAAACCCGGTCTTTGCGACTTGAAAAACAATTGCAAACAATTGCAACTGCGAGCCTACAATATTTGGTGTCGAGGATCTTCATTTCCTGCCCACCAGGTATTTATCTGGCACAATATAAACCTGCTGGAACTTGCTGGAAATATTCTATTTCTTAACACTAACTAGAGCCGTGTTCCATTGAACACTTGTTGTCGCTTGCAGTGTGCTTATTTCAGCGAGTTACGAGCTTGGTTAGGTTGCAGGTTAAAGTTTTATGAAAAGCATAACTCTGCCAATAATGAAAGTCCTAATTATTGGACATGTGCAGTAACATTCATTGAGGTAAGATGAAGATGTGTGTCATTTTATGAACATAGGTAAAATACTTTTTCAAGTTATAGGCCAATGTTAGGGTTTTGATAGCTAATTCAGCAATGGGAACAATTTTTTAAAGTTGGTTGAATCAAGGGCGGATTCAGGATTTCATGTTGGGGGTGGGGGGCTTAACTTTTCCAAACGGGGTTGACAAGCAAAAAAAAATCCATCACATTTTAGGCTATATATGATGGTCACTTTTTTTCGTGGTGGAGGAAGACCACCCCATTATTCCTGGGTAGAACCAGTAATGAATACCTCCCGCCATCCATAAGAATCAACACTCTCATTTACAAGTCCTTTTTAATTCTTTTAAATTCCTGTGAAGTTTCATAAAAATACATCTAGTAGTTTTAGAGGAGTAGTTAGTCACCACAAAAAAGGTTAACGGTTGGTTAGACGATGCACCACGGCATAAGGTCTATTGATCTTTGACCAATGGAGCTAAAAACTTACCAAATTTATTTTCATGAAATGCGGTTTTACTTGGTCTATATAATAATCAAATGAAACAACATATTTTGGAGACGAATTCTATAAGCAGTTTGCTTTCGTTCTAATCCTTTAATATGATTGTACAATGCATATATGAAATGTTGCAAACCATTGAAAAATAAAATATGTTTAAACCAAACAACATATTTACCCCTTGAAAGAGTTCATAGTATTTTTTGATGGCATCATGCGTGAGGCATTTATCATAAAGGTGACGTCTGCTGCGGCCGTCCGTACCATTGGCGTACTGGATACTTTTGGGTCCAATAAGAGGCTCAAACATCTTGAACAGTACCGCTGAAAACATTCATTGAACACCGATACTGAATTTTGTGTAATTTTTTTCCATTTCAAATCCCACCACCAGCAGATTAGCATACTTTTAGTCGTGAAATGCAAATAATATAACCCTTTTTCCAAACATAAAATGCATTTTTTCTTCTTGAAAACAAACATTAGCCTCTTTACCAACTTAAAACGCCAATATCAGCAGGGCTTTTTTCATATTAAAAGTACTACCATCAGCCCTTTTTAAACTTAAATATGAGAAAACTGGTCCTATTGAAATCACAGCACCCAAACGCAATGGCATCGTAGGTCTGCACTGCTGCCAACATTGGTTTCTTTTCCGAACTAAAAACACCAACATCAGAGTTTTTTGTAACTTACGTGGCCTGTCAAAGACACCATGATGTTCCTTGAAAAGATGGCCATCTGCTATACTGACTACATAAGTCGGTCCAAACCAGAATGATGCTATTGGTCCGAACTGTTTGTGCAGCTGCATCAAAAACTGGTGTAGGCTTCCCGCCTTCGCAATGTCTCCGAAGTTTCCATCTCTGAAATGTACATATAAATACTATTCCTTTTAAATTGTACGTGGCGGGGGAGAATGCAAATTTTAATTTCTGATATATTGGTAGTGGGGTTAAAGCAATTTTAGGCAGGTATTTTATAATAAAATTATATGTTGGAGGTGGGAGTGAAAAAAAAGAGTGTTCCTCTCCACCCAAATTGAGGTGCGTTGTCATGTCATGTCCAAAACCCTGGTGAACTGTCCTATCAGGTAAAAACCTTCATTTTTGGTTTGTTTTGTTTTGTCGTATCCTAGACGCAGGAGCCAATGAGCCAGTATTTCAGACTTCTATTGGACCTAGTAAGTAAGAGCCCCGTCTACTGACCCCAGAAGCAATAGGATTCCTACTATCATTAACAGAGTGGGTATTGTACTTCCGGAGTTATTGCCTGGAATGCATATTTCCATACAGGTCATGATGACCTTGACCTTTGATCCCAAAAGCAACAGGGTTCCTGCTCTTACCAAGTGCAAAGTACCTGTTAAATTCCATGCCTACTACTTGCGTTATTGCGCACAATGCATATGTCCACATACACCTTCAACATAGACCCCTCAGAAGCATTAGGGTTACTCCTCTTGTAAAGGACACTGTACCTATGAAGTGTTTACTTAATGGAAAAGAAGCATTAAAAATATTGTCACAATATATATATAGAACAAAATAGTTTAGCAATGAGACCCCAGTAAGTCGACATATTTACTTACTCTCTAGATACTGGGTCCAGACCTGGTATGGTAGAGGGGTTCTTGCCACTCTGAAAACAAATAAAATGTGCATCATGTAAACATTATTATGTCTTGTTCAAATCCAATTTTGATGATTCTGAAGTCCGGAATTTAAAGGGATTAGGCCTAAATTAAAAGATTGTTTGTTTGCAGTTTGCGACAGACCCAAACAATTTTTTTCCATTTTTTTTTTTTCCAATTTGTTTTCCCCCAATGTGTTCATCACAAATATTGTTGGTTGTTTCAATTATTTTGGGCAGTGCTCAAAGAAAATTATTTTAAGAGACGGGCCCAGGGCTTGTTGCTTCTGAAAATGGACAGGCCCCGATTTGAAATGGACAGGCCCTGATTTGAAATGGACAGGCCCTGATTTAAAATGGAAAGGTCCAATATTTTTTTCTTATTGGAAATGTGTCTTTATTCACTTTTATAGCACACATTAATTTTGTTACGTATGTATTAATCAAGCTCAGAACCTCCTCTGACTATATTTTTCTTTTTGCTACCACTTTATGCTCCCTGGTCAGCGGACTTATTTACCATTTCGTTTAAAATATGTTAGAATAGAATATTACATAGTAATTTATAACCAATGCAAAGGAGAGTACTAGCACTTTTGCCAAACGATAATAATCAGAGCCGACTTGGTGAAACTGGAGCTAAACTTGGAGCCAAATTTTTAATCAGGTTTTATGAGACTATCAGAGCCTCCTCTGGCTATATTTTTTCTTTTTGTCACCACTTTCTCCAAGAAAAGAATTAGGAGCATAGACTAGAATTCATTTAAAAGTAGGATTCCAGGAACTCCTTACACCTTAAATAATGAATAGAAATATAATTTTTCTTTCCATCAACATGTATTTGTAAAGGACAGTTTTTCTTATTTGATTATGTAAAAAAAAAAATTTTTTTTTTTTTTTATATATATCCGAAATTATGTACCATCCGAACTACTATGACACCGCACTTTCACGGCCCGAACATTTCACAAACATTCAATCGAAATACCATCAATAATGATTTTTTTTCATGCATTAGTGTGTTTTTAATGACAAAAACGGTATTTCTTATCACAAAGGGAAAAAAACACAACCCTAATAGCAGAATAATGAGTTTTATGTCAACAATTGTCGACCTCAAAGTTGTGACAAACTGCCGACACGAAGCCAGGCAAAATATTCAAACTTCTTATTGTTTCAGTGTGTGTATAACACATTTTAATTACTTTATTGCAAGTGTTTTCACAGTTCACAATACACATGGGAGTATTTTGTCTTGAGGAACTTGAGCTTGAGATCCAGTAAAACTGATTTTTTTTTTTTTTTAGACAGGCCCGATGGGCTCCTCGTCTGCAAAATGAGACAGGCCCGGAATGGATTTCGAGGAGCCCCGGGCGTCGGGCTATCCTATTTCTTGAGCACTGTTGGGAAGTTTCATAATGCTCTGTGGATGCTTGGAAATAATCTCTGCTGCTATAGTAAATTGAAAGCATCTCCATGACTGACCTTGTGAGTGAGAAAAATGTGATGATGGCGTCTGCAAAAAGGACACTTGAAGAGAATATTGTTCTTTGCAGTAACATAAACTGAGAAGTGAAATTGAAACAGAGTTCAATGTTTATACTTTAACAGAGCTTGACATTAACTTTTTTTTCTACTTGCCAGAACATCGAAATTTTATGCGTGGGAACAATTTTTTGGGTAAAGTGTATATCTCTTCAAATTAATAATGTTATTTTCGGGTAAGTCATTGTCTAATCCACTTGCCCGAACTAAATTTAAAAGTGAAAGATTTTACCATATTTTTCAAATATTTCTAATGATGATGTGCGAATGTTCAATTTATATGTTTTAGATGAAATATAAAAATAGTGTAGATTGTATTCACTGGATTTGATGTTCATATCTTGTACCAAACAAAAGATTTTGTCATTTGAAACATTTCTTCGAAAAACTTAGCGTCAGGCACTGTTAAATAGTTACTAAGTCTATTTCATGTGTCCGTAAATCAACATTTGATTAATGTTTTGCATGTTCTGTTAACTAAACCCTTTAATAATAAAATTGTGTTAAAAAAAAAAAATATATCCCTACCTACCGACCTTCGCCTAAAACCCATGGGTCGGAAACTGCAAACAAACAATTTTTTAATGGTGGCCTTAATAATGAGTAAATGACCTGATAATGCTGATAATGGCATCACATGTCATTCCAGTACCAGGAGGTTTCCATTTGAAATGCTATTACAGTAAGTAAGCAGGTGTGGATTAATTGACAATGGGTAGGAGTTTAATAGGGAAACTTTAAACAGAAAAAAGGAGAAAATATATATTTTTAGAAGAGGGTAAAGAAACACTATACAAGAGAATGTATAAATGGTAAAATACAACAACATACAAAAGTTTATTTAAAGTCGGTATGGCATATAAACACACAAAATGTGTTTGCAAAGTATTTAAGCATACATTATTGCTTTTGTTTGAAAGTGAAAAATTTCCAGTAAGGCAAAATGACGCAAATTTTCCCAATTGAATGGGTACCAGTACCATTCCCAAAAGTGTGAAAAGAAATCAATGGGGCCTGGAGGGACCAGAATCGCTGGGTCAGTCAGCTTTTAAAAGTTAAAAGGGGGAGGAGTCAGTGTGGTGATATGAGGTACCCGGTGGCCCTGTTAGCTCAGTTGGTTAAGGTAGCGCCGTGGTGTAATGGTTAGCACTGCGGCTTAGTAACCCAGGGATCGCGCGTTCAATCCCAGCCAGGACCGAATTTGGGTTAATTATCGAAATATAAAGTATTTCCTACCTTACCAGTCCTTCGGATGAGACTTTAAACCTAGGTCTGCTCGCTAAAATGCTTAGTGCAATACAGCGAGCATAAATAAACGCTTATACACACACGCTCAGTTGGTTGAGCACTCACCAGTGTATAAGGCAGAAATTCAAGAACTGGGTGTGCAAATATGCAAACAGGGTGCGCAAAATAATTTGCTAACACGCGCTACGCTCCAATTCGCGACAAGTGGGTGTCTCTGGGGTAATTTACTTTTACAGATAAAGGTGAAAAAACAAACATTTTAGATCATATTTCTTCTATAAATGTATACAAAACATAACAATATTGAGAAAGTAATAGTTTGGAAGTGTTGGCTGGCTAATACACTGGCACTCACCCTGTATGCGAGGGGTCTCTGGTTTGAGTCATGTACTGGCTGCACTTTTTTCCCTTTGTTTACTTCAACAAAATGTACTGGAAAACTGGCCTCCACCTCAGTACTTTTTGTAGCCATGCAAAACCCGATAGGTGGCGCTGCGTAAGCTATATTTAGAATTTGGGAATATCCCAACCTGGAGTTGGGTACGTCAAATTACGCACCTTTTAAGTGCTAAGACACAAAAAAGTGGAACTTTTTATGTTGAATATAGAAAGGAAACAACGCATAAATTATGTAATTGACCACATGGCCTTTATTATTTATTGGTAGATGAAAAACAAATGGAAGCGAAGTGCGGTTTTCGGAAGTTCAGTATTAAATCGGATGATTACACTGTAGTTTATGTACAAATAAAGTACTTCAATAATTAGTCTTCAATTTGTTTTATATTTGTTAATCTCACAAAAATGACGTACTCATGGTGTATTTGTGCAATGCATTTTTCAACACCTGCTAACATTCAGTAACGATAACTCTTATCATTGTGGCGGTAATGCGCATTCGCGGTACTACAAACAATCTCGTCTTTTTCCAGTCTTATTTCAAACTAGAAACTTGTTGAAAACTAATAATTCTCATGAATTCTTTAGTGAAATAACACTTTAAATACTCATACACATGTTATCATTTATCAAGAGAGAACTTTTGTCTCTTTTACGTCTCACACCACAACTAATTTTCCATAGGGTCCCATTGTAATGTTTTTGTTCGTGGCATAGAGAGAACTTTTGTCTTTTTTAGGCTAATTAACTATAGTTTTCAGAATTGTTTAAATCTTGACATTAATTGTCATGTGTCATGTAGGCCATCTAACGTGAGTACTCATTTGTTTACATAGCAAAAATGACAGGTTTAACACCAATTTGTGGAAATAGTAGCAAATAATTAAAAGGAAAAGGGAAGGAAACATTTATTTCACACATTACTTTGTAAATAAACATGTAGCCTATGACTTTATTGCAAGGGAAAAACAATATTTATCAGCTGTAGGATGCTTTTTTCATAACAACTGGAAAAAAAGCTTATTCATTTGGCAACTGTTGGACACAAAAACATTTTTTTTGGTATGTAGGGTGGTTCATAAACAAACTTTTTTCCCCTCAATGGACTATTTTGATGATACTATTTAGAAAATACTAATCAGTTTTCCAATATTTTCTAATTTGAAAAGTGCCTGAGCATTGCTATTTTTTGTTGCAGTAAGGAAATGGCAATTTCTTTCCCTACCTAACTTTGTCAAAGAAATAAAAATAAGAAGTATGTAAGTACTTGAAAAGGGGTGTGGTGATACATCACTAGTAAACATCGCTAAATAAGTAATTTGACACTGACAGCTGAACAGATGGTGCAAAACCCGTTACAAGAAGCGTCCCGTTTCCACTACTTACCGGATATAAATAAATGACAATCGCTATTAATGATACAACAAATGTCACTGCAAATATTGCATATGCCAACATCTTTCTCCTTCACGGATAATGTATGTTTAACATAGAAATTGGATACCCTCGACGCGCAATTTCTACTTTCCTTTTTGCGACGTTGCAAAATATCGGTGCCGTGTGCTTAGCTTTATTGTGATATTTACTCATTTATTACAGTAAAAAGTTCAACGTACAAAGTACAAAGTTTATTAACACAGTAAACACAAACAGAAAATCAAGAGATAATATGAACTAAGGTAAAACCTTGAGGCGAGCACAGAAAATGTGAAAGTAAATTTTAAACAAATAAAACTCAATGAAAGAACAATACAAATAACATGTCAAATTGAAAGCAACTCAATAAGAGGTCCTCTCAGGGGGTTTGGGGGAAATGGCCATTTATATTTGGTGAATAAGGGAACAATGGCTGTTATTTTCAGGGGAAAAGAGAACATTGACACATATTTTTAGGGAAAAATGGAACATGACTTTACAGGAAATAACATTCTAACATCTAGTTTTAATATTTAAAAAAAAAATCACAAAAAGTTAACATTTCAAACAATATCTTTGTGATGACAGCGTTGCAGCTATAATTACTGTAGGACAGAATGAATTTTGGGGAACATTAGCAAATCTTTTAAACATTAAAAATACTTTTAGAGAACAGGGGAACATTGGACAAATAATGTTGGGGAACAAAGCAAAATAGTTGTTGGGAACAAGGGAACACTGACTCATATTTTCAGGGAACAAAGGAAGATGTACCCCTTCCATCCTCCTGTGGGCCTCAATAATAATAAGAAGAATGAATAAATCATTAAATGCAATGTACAGTTTGAAAGGGGCAACTTGCATTTATCATATTGTTCTTTCTGAGGGGACACTGATTAAAACAGGCAAAACATATGATCAAAACGTTTTTTGATTATGATAATAATGAATTCAAGTATATATACTCAGTCGCAAAAGAAAATTTAAACAATTTTACTTTACACCCCTATCCTTTTTATCAAGCAATTCAACCTATTGAAAAAAAATGACAACATGATATTGGCAATAGAATGACAACAACTTTGGTACCAAACATGACTTATATTAATTTTGGAATTTATACATTTTATTCTAAAAAAAACTCATTGCACACTTTCTTTCACAACTGAGCTGTATACACTTTCTTTTGCAACTCAGTATAAATAGATCAAAACGATTTAGACTAGCTTGAAAGAAACTAAACTGCCAAATTTAGCATTTACCTCACTGCTTCAAGTATACACTGTCGTGATATATAACTAAACTGAAAGATTGTTAACTTTATACATATATACATACATTGTTCCAATTGCTTTTTTACATTTTTTTTATTTTGCCAGAAATGTTGATATTTTCTATGTTATTATTTTTTACTAAATATATGCAAACTGTGACCTGTGTATTAAGCTGATAACACTAAATATGATTCACAAATAGATGAGAGATGGGGATAATTGTGTTAATTCTAACACCACAGTCCATCTGTCCTGATCTTACCATGAATAAGAACCGTCTGTACAAGATGGCAAGTTGCATTCACTTCAGTGTATGGGTTTGAAGAAATCCAATATGTGTGTGACCCAATGGGCTACTCCTAAAAGATGCTAGTGTCACCATCCAATGCTGGTTGTAAATGCCTGACAGGATAATGCAACTATCAGTCACAGACAACCATTTAAATATAAACAAAGGATAGATGACTCTTTTCTTGAAGATGTTCAGTGTGATGCAGCCCTTCTGTAGTGTAAATCTCATTTTTGCTTTTCACTGAAAAAGCAGTTCCAGTACATCCTGGTGTTTCATCTCTGTTCTGGTCTGTTGTGTTCCGGTGAATCGTACCGCTGGTCCATAATTATGTCATAAAACAAATACAAACAAATCCGGTTTTAAAATTCTATAATGAGGTCATTTTTACCATACCACAGATATGAAGTACAAATCCCTATCTGAGTCAAATAAATGAGAACCAGACCATCTGCCATATTTTGAACAATAGGACACCCACCTGTATGGGCACAATAGAATCTGGACTTATGATTGTGTTTAGTGTAATGTATCTATGATATATTCAGTCTATAGTGCTGCCACACTGGAATACCACACCGTAGTACACACAGATGTGTGTGGGTTGGTCGGTGTGTGTGGAGGGAGGTATTTTTAAATGAACAAATGTAGGGGGTGAGGACCCAGCTAGCAATCCTATATCTAGCCTTCATCGGCCCGATATTTTTTTATATCGGACCAGTATCGCAAACGACATCGGCCTGATAACGTCGTGCGTATCGGCTTCAAGTCAGACCGATATCTTGTCGGCTACACATCGGTCCAATATCGTTTTAGTTTACTATCCATCATCGGTTAGACATCGTTAGTTATCTATCCAATATGTATCCGATATAGTTTCGACCCGAAGTGGGCCCATTATGACAGATAGACATCAAATTCGTTCTATTGTCACCATCCAGCTAGCACAGTATGTAGCTAGAGCATCGGATTACCAATCCAAAATACATGTATATGTTTCGCAACATACAAGGTTATCGGGCGTTTAACTCCGTCCGATTTTTTTTATCAATTCAATTTAATGAATACTGACTGCCTTATATACATATTTTTGTTGGTGCTTATCTGAATTAGCTCGATTGGAAAAATATTCATTAGCAATAAATAAAACTCTTGTGAATGTAGGTAGCATCATTTTGCAATGTAAAAAATTACATGATCAGACATTTGCGAGGAATATCTGTTCACATTGACAATAAATATACGATATTCAAAATGACATGTCATTACCTCCCTTTATGGATTTATGGCGTGTTATATCAGACTGACAGCGGCCCGATATATGGTATCAACTGATACAAACTATGTCGGCCTGACGTTGGCCTGAGATATAATAATAGACAGATTAATGCATTGAACAATCAATTTAGCATGTCATGCAAGCAAAAAATTCAAAAATTGGAAAATATTGAATTAATCGCCTCTACATCGGCCCAACTTCGTTATATCCAACATTTAGCCGACATCTGACCGATATCTTTTTAGCAAATCACAAAAAGAACACACAAACCCATATCGGACCGATTATGTTTCCTATATATAACAGGTGGTGAAAAAATCGTTCCTCAACCGGGACTCGAATCCAGGGTCTCTGGTTTACCGTACCAGCGCTCTAACCACTGAGCTATCGAGAACACACGGTCAGGAATCGATTATTCACCATTTACCTGTACCCGGTTACATACACCTCCACCAGATTGAAATTCGTCCCTGAATTTCTAGTGGAGTTAACGCCAGGCCGCCTGTCAGACTTATTTTCATACTAGAATCGATATTTCACCATATACCTGTACCCGGTTACATATATGTAGATAACGGATAGACATCGGGCCTTGCCACTCTGTTGCTGTTACCGATATCGGATAGATATCAGTAAATCCGATATCGAAACAGAGCGGCAGTCTGCATAACGGCTTGATGTCTATGACAGATAACGGATAGACATCGGGCCAATCTGCCGACATTCCGACCAATTAACGATATCTATCCGATATGGCCATGCTGGCTGGGGAGTGGTGGGGTGGCTTGTAGTCTAGACTTTTCAGGAGAGTGGGGTCTGTCTGAGGAAATTTTTCCTCTTTTTTTTCAGGGTTAGGGTGGTGGGAGGGGGGGGGGGGGGGGGGGGGGGGGGGGGGATATTTTGTAGATTTTTCTAGTGTTATCTATCTATCTTCGAATAAGTCAAACGCCTGCTGGGGACCTAGACTTGATGCGCGTCAACTGACAAGACGTGAGTTGAAATAAAGCTAAGGATACAATTAGAAATAGTATACAGTGTTAAAAGAAGATAGGGCATGCTTTCTAGGGAGACATGTGATTGACATGGCTAACAGCCAGCCCAAATGTACTGGGGGAAGGGTTACTACGCTTTGAGGTAGGGTATTCCAATGTACTATGGTTCTGGGAAGAATAGTCTGGGGTTGTCTGAAGAAACGCTTTCCGTTCGAGTCGAGGATGGTTTGTCCATAAATAATTAATCATTTAAACTTGCTCAACATCAACTCACAAAAGTGTTAGTACAAAGTGAAAACAATCCGAGTCTTCCAGAAATTGCCTGAGTTGTCACTAGGCCCCTAGTCGTCTGCAAATAATGTCAATATTTACTAATGTAACGTCACTGATTTTAGCACGCGCCCCTAATTTGCATAATGTGGAAAGTTTCCGGCCAAGACAATTTAACCTTCATACCGAGTGTTTACAAATAAAAAACCATACTAAATGAATAACTCACATATGCTGCTAGTGTTGTTTAATCATTGTGCGCTCTGCAATTGTTGACATGTTCAGTATATTCCTACATTTGTTGTCATTTTGAAATTTCCCACGGAAACCACATATTTTCTAGAAAGCCTTAGTTTCGCATTTGAACTCTTTAAATATTCTGCTGCACATATGCTATAGGACTTTGTGAAGGAGTCGTAGAGACTTTCAAATTATTTCTGAAACTCTACTCTAACCAGTCATAACGGAAACGTTGCACAGAAAACTGTTTTAAAGAAAACAAATCAGAATTTCGAAACTAAAACTCCTATAGTGGGAGCCGGTGTCTGCGTTAGAAATGCTTAAAGCGTGACAACGACGATTTACCATCAAAATCGAGACACATAGATTAGCAATTATCTTCTCTTTTTTTTCTTTTTCTTTTTTTTTCTTTTTTTTTTTCTCCCGTTACCGTAAAGTTCGCTTGCGCTCGAAGTGCCTTCGGCACTTCTCGCTAGCTGTGCTCGCTAATATCAAAATATGTTTAGTTAATATGAACTAAGGTAAAACCTTGAGGCGAGCACAGAAAATGTGAAAGTAAATTTTAAACAGATAAAACTCAATGAAAGAGGTGAAAGAACAATACAGTTGAAAGCAACACAATAATGAGGTCCTCTCAGGGGTTTGGGGGGGGGGGAAATGGCCATTTATATTTGGTGAACATGGGAACAATGGCTCTTAACAATGGCTGTTATTTTCAGGGGAAAAGAGAACATTGACACATATTTTTAGGTTAGGGAACAATGGAACATGACTTTACAGGAAATAAAATTCTAACATCTAGTTTTAATATTAAAATAAAAATCACAAACAGTTAACATTTCAAACAATATTTTTGTGATGACAGTGTACTGTAGGCCAGAATGAATTTTGGGGAACATTAGCAAATCTTTTAAACATTAAAAATACTTTTAGAGAACAGGGGAACATTGGACAGGACAAATAATTTTATGGAACAAAACAAAATAGTTGTGGGGAACAAGGGAACACTGACTCATATTTTCAGGGAACAAAGGAATAATAAGAAGAATGAATAAATCATTAAAAAAACTCATTGCACACTTTGTTTCACAACTGAGCTGTATACACTTTCTTTTGCAACTGAGTATATTTAGATAAAAACGTTTTAGACTAGCCTGAAAGAAACTAAACTGCCAAATTCAGCATTTATCTCACTGCTTCAAGTATACACTGTCGTGATATAACTAAACTGAAAGATTGTTAACTTTATACATATACATACATTGTTCCAATTGATTTTTTACATTTTCTTTCTTTTTGCCAGAAAAGTTGATATTTTCTATGTTATTATTTATTACTAAATATATGCAAACTGTGACCTGTGTATTTAGCCGATAACACTAAATATGATTCACAAATAGATGAGAGATAGGGATAATTGTTTTAATTTTAACACCACAGTCCATCTGTCCTGATCTTACCTTGAATAAGAACCGTCTGTACAAGATGGCAAGTTGCATTCACTTCAGTGTATGGGTTTGAAGAAATCCAATCTGTGTGTGACTGACCCAATCGGCCACTCCTAAAAGATGCTAGTGTCACCATCCAATGCTGGTTGTAAATGCCTGACAGAATAATGCAACTATCAGTCACAGACAACCATTTAAATATAAACAAAGGATAGATAACTCTTTTCTTGAAGATGTTCAGTGTGCAGCCCTTCTGTAGTGTAAATCTCATTTTTGCTTTTCGCTGAAAAGGCAGTTCCAGTACATTTTTTCTTTGTTCTGGTCTGTTGTGTTCCGGTGAATCGTACCACTGGCTATAATTATGTCATAAAACAAATACAAACAATTTCGGTTTTTAAATTCTATAATGAGGTCATTTTTATCATACCACAGATATCACTATCTGAGTCAAATAAATGAGAACCAGACCATCCACCATATTTTAAACGATAGGACACCCACCTGTATGGGCACAATAGAATCTGGACTTATGATTGTGTTTAGTGTAATGTATCTATTTACAGTCTATAGTGCTGACACACTGGAATACCACACAGTTGTACACACAGGTGTGTGTGTGTGTTTTGTGGGTCGTTCGGTGTGTGTGTGTGGGTGGGTGGGGGAGGTATTTTGAAATGAACAAATCTAGGGGGTGAGGACCCAGCCAGCAATCCTATATCTAGCCTTCATCGGCCCCATATTTTATTTTATATAGGACCAGTATCGCAAACGATATCGGCCTGAGATCGGCGTGCCCATCGGCTTCAAGTCGGACCGATATCTTGTCGGCTACTAATCGGTCCAATATCGGTTAGATATTGTTTTAGTTTACTATCCATCATCGGTTAGACATCCTTCTAGTTTACTATCCATCATCGGTTAGTTATCTATCCAATATGTATCCGATATAGTTTCGACCCGAAGTGGGCCCATTATGACAGATAAACATCAAATTCGTTCTATTGTCACCATCCAGCTAGCACAGTATGTAGCTAGAGCATCGGATTACCAATCCAAAATACATGTATATGTTTCGCAACATACAAGGTTATCGGGCTTTTAACTCCGTCCTATTTTTTTTATCAAATCAATTTAATGAATACTCACTACCTTATATATATATATCTTTTTTTAGGTGCTTATCTCAATTAGCTCGACTGTAAAAATATTCATTAGCAATAAATAAAACTCTTGTGAATGTAGGCATGTAGGTAGCAGAGCTCCAGATAAGGTGCATATTTGCGTAAATACGCAAATAAAATGGTGGAAAAAGCAATATAAATACAAAACCATGCGTATCATAACGCAAAATAAATATTTGATAAGCAATTCCTCTCCTCTCGAATTGCTTGCGTATTTGCAATTTTTCATTTCTAATCGATCGCGTATTGGCCCAGAGTTCTCACAATATTTCGAAACAAAATCAAATATAAGTAAAAGACTGGTTCCGAAATTCAGTTTTAATTGTGCGCGATTTACTCATTTTTGCCTGTACCCTTTTTATATCGTGTATGCGCTGGGCGATCTAAATCAAGCGTCGGTTAAAAATGTCAAACGCACAGAACATAATGATAAACGTGAGTACCATGTTTGATTATGTGTTTTGTTTGTTGTTAGTTAATTTTACAAGGAAATACCCAATTGAAAACATCCAGGTAGGGTAAAAATACCCAATTGAAAAATAAATGATGGGGTAAAATTTATTTTTTTCCCAATTTCAAAATGCAAATACCCAGTTAAAATAAAAACAATGGAGTAAAAATACTCAAAGTCCAAACCCTTATCTGGAGCTCTGAGGTAGCATCATTTTGCAATGTAAAAAATGACATTTGCGAGGAATATCTGTTCACATTAACAATAAATATACAATATTCAAAATGACATGTCATTACCTCCATTTATGGCGTGTTATATCGGACTGACAGCGGCCCGATATATGGTATGAAGTGATACAAACTACGTCGGCCTGACGTTGGCCCGAGATATAATAATAGACATTAGAAGAAATGTGCTATATTCATTCAGATTAATGCATTAAACAATCAATTTAGCATGCCATACAAACAAAAAATTCAAAAATTGGCAAAATATTGAATTAATCAGCTCTACATCGACCTGACGTCGGCATACCCAACATTTAGCCGACATCTGACCGATATCTTTTCAGCAAATCATAAAAAATACACACAAACCCAGTCAGCAAGCCTATATCGAACCGATATGTTTCTTATATACAGATAACGGATAGACATCGGGCCTTGCCGCTCTGTTACTGATATCGGTAACAGAGCGGCAGTCTGCCGACATTCCGACCAATTACCAAAATCTATCCGATATGGCCATGCTGGCTGGGGAGTGGTGGGGTGGCTTGTAGTCTAAGACTTTCCAGGAGAGGGAGGTCTGTCTGATGAAACTTTTCCTCTTTTTCTTCAGGGTGGTGGTGGGTGTGGGGTGGGGGGATATTTTGTAGATTATTCTAGGGGGTAGACTGAAGAAACGCTTTCCGTTCGCGGCGATGGTGGTTTGTCCATAAATAATTAATCATTTAAACTTCTTATTCTTCCAGTACTGTGCTGGGTTCCTCAGGAACATCTTCGCACAACGGTGAATATTTACATGAGTGATGGAAAGTTCAAGGTGCAGTTAAAACTTGCTCAACATAAACCCACAAAAGTGTTCGTACGAAGTGAAAGAAATTATAATCGATTTGTCCACAATTAATCATTTAAACTAGCTCAACATCAACTCACAAAAGTGTTAGTACAAAGTAAAAGCAATCCGAGTCTTCCAGAAATTACATGAGATGTCACTAGTCGTCTGCAAATAATGTCAATATTTACTACTGTTACGTCACTGATTTTAACACGCGCTAATTTGCATAATGTGGAAAGTTTCCGGCCAAGACAATTTAACCTTCATACCGAGTGTTTACAAATAAAAAAACATACTAAATGAATAACTCACATATGCTGCTAGTGTTGTTTAATCAGTGTGCGCTCTCCAATTGTTGACATGTTCAGCATATTCCTGCATTTGTTGTCATTTTGAAATTTCCCACGGAAACCACATATTTTCTAAAAAGCCTTAGTTTCGCATTTGAACTCTTTAAATATTCTGCTGCACATATTCTATAGGACTTTGTGAAGGAGTCGGAGAGACTTTCAAATTATTTCTGAAACTCTACTCTAACCAGTCATAACGGAAACGTTGCATAGAAAACTGTTTTAAAGAAAACAAATCAGAATTTCGAAACTAAAACTCCTATAGTGGGAGCCGGTGTCTGCGTTAGAAATGCTTAAAGCGTGACAACGACGATTTACCATCAAAATTGAGACACATAGATTAGCAATTATCTTCTTTTTTTTTTTTTCTTTTTTTTTTTCTTTTTTTTTCTCCCGTTACCGTAAAGTTCGCTTGCGCTCGAAGTGCCTTCGGCACTTCTCGCTAGCTGTGCTCGCTATAAATAATAATATGAACTAAGGTAAAACCTTGAGGCGAGCACAGAAAATGTGAAAGTAAATTTTAAACAGATAAAACTCAATGAAAGAGGTGAAAGAACAATACAATTGAAAGCAACACAATAATGAGGTCCTCTCAGGGGTTTTGGGGGAAATGGCCATTTATATTTGGTGAACAAGGGAACAATGGCTGTTATTTTCAGGGGAAAAGAGAACATTGACACATATTTTTAGGTTAGGGAACAATGGAACATGACTTTACAGGAAATAAAATTCTAACATCTAGTTTTAATATTAAAAAAAAAAATCACAAACAGTTAACATTTCAAACAATATTTTTGTGATGACAGTGTACTGAAGGCCAGAATGAATTTTGGGGAACATTAGCAAATCTTTTAAACATTAAAAATACTTTTAGAGAACAGGGGAACATTGGACAGGACAAATAATTTTATGGAACAAAGCAAAATAGTTGTGGGGAACAAGGGAACACTGACTCATATTTTCAGGGAACAAAGGAAGATGTACCCCTTCCATCCTCCTGGGGGCCTCAATAATAATAAGAAGAATGAATAAATCATTAAAAAAACCGCATTGCACACTTTGTTTCACAACTGAGCTGTATACACTTTCTTTTGCAACTCAGTATATTTAGATAAAAACGTTTTAGACTAGCTTGAAAGAAACTAAACTGCCAAATTCAGCATTTACCTCACTGCTTCAAGTATACACTGTCGTGATATAACTAAACTGAAAGATTGTTAACTTTATACATATACATATATTGTTCCAATTGATTTTTTACATTTTCTTTCTTTTTGCCAGAAAAGTTGATATTTTCTATGTTATTATTTATTACTAAATATATGCAAACTGTGACCTGTCTATTTAGCCGATAACACTAAATATGATTCACAAATAGAAGAGAGATAGGGATAATTGTTTTAATTTTAACACCACAGTCCATCTGTCCTGATCTTACCTTGAATAAGAACCGTCTATACAAGATGGCAAGTTGCATTCACTTCAGTGTATGGGTTTGAAGAAATCCAATCTGTGTGTGACTGACCCAATGGGCCACTCCTAAAAGATGTTAGTGTCACCATCCAATGCTGGTTGTAAATGCCTGACAGAATAATGCAACTATCAGTCACAGACAACCATTTAAATATAAACAAAGGATAGATGACTCTTTTCGTGAAGATGTTCAGTTTGAAGCCCTTCTGTAGTGTAAATCTCATTTTTGCTTTTCACTGAAAAGGCAGTTCCAGTACATCCTGGTGTTTCATCTCTGTTCTGGTCTGTTGTGTTCCGGTGAATCGTACCACTGGTCTATAATTATGTCATAAAACAAATACAAACAATTTCGGTTTTTAAATTTTATAATGAGGTCATTTTTATCATACCACAGATATCACTATCTGAGTCAAATAAATGAGACCCAGACCATCCACCATATTTTAAACGATAGGACACCCACCTGTTTGGGCACAATAGAATCTGGACTTATGATTGTGTTTAGTGTAATGTATCTATCTACAGTCTATAGTGCTGACACACTGGAATACCACACCGTAGTACACACAGGTGTGTGTGTGTGTGTTTTGTGGGTCGTTCGGTGTGTGTGTGTGTGTGGGTGGGGGGTATTTGGAAATGAACAAATCTAGGGGGTGAGGACCCAGCCAGCAATCCTATATCTAGCCTTCATCAGCCCCATATTTTATTTTATATAGGACCAGTATTGCAAACGATATCGGCCTGAGATCGGCGTGCCCATCGGCTTCAAGTCGGACCGATATCTTGTCGGGTACACATCGGTCCAATATCGTTTTAGTTTACTATCCATCATCGGTTAGACATCCTTTTAGTTTACTATCCATCATCGGTTAGTTATCTATCCAATATGTATCCGATATAGTTTCGACCTGAAGTGGGCCCATTGTGACAGATAAACATCAAATTCGTTCTATTGTGACCATCCAGCTAGCTACTCACTACCTTATATATATATCTTTTTTTAGGTGTTATCTCAATTAGCTCGACTGTAAAAATATTCATTAGCAATAAATAAAACTCTTGTGAATGTATGCATGTAGGTAGCAGAGCTCCAGATAAGGTGCATATTAATTTTGCGTAAATACGCAAATAAAATGGTGGGAAAAGGAATATAAATACAAAACCATGGGTATCATAACGCAAAATAAATATTTGATAAGCATTTCCTCTCGAATTGCTTGCGTATTTGCAATTTTTCATTTCTAATCGATCGCGCATTGGTCCAGAGTTCTCACAATATCTCGAAACAAAATCAAATATAAGTAAAAGACTGGTTTCGAAATTCAGTTTTAATTGTGCGCGATTTACTCATTTTTGCCTGTACCCTTTTTATATTGTGTATGCGCTGGGCGATCTAAATCAAGCGTGGGTTAAAAATGTCAAACGCACAGAACATTATGATAACGTGAGTACCATGTACTTTGATTATGTGTTTTGTTTGTTGTTAGTTAATTTTACAAGGAAATACCCAATTGAAAACATCCAGGTAGGGTAAAAATACCCAATTGAAAAATAAATGATGGGGTACCCAATTTCAAAATGCAAATACCCAATTAAAATAAAAACAATGGAGTAAAAATACTCAAAGTCCAAACCCTTATCTGGAGCTCTGAGGTAGCATCATTTTGCAATGTAAAAAATGACATTTGCGAGGAATATCTGTTCACATTAACAATAAATATACAATATTCAAAATGACATGTCATTACCTCCATTTATGGGGTGTTATATCGGACTGACAGCGACCCGATATATGGTATCAAGTGATACAAACTACGTCGGCCTGACGTTGGCCCGAGATATAATAATAGACATTAGAAGAAATGTGCTATATTCATTCAGATTAATGCATTGAACAATCAATTTAGCATGCCATACAAACAAAAAATTCAAAAATTGGAAAATATTGAATTAATCGGCTCTACATCGACCCGACGTCGGCATATCCAACATTTAGCCGACATCTGACAGATATCTTTTCAGCAAATCATAAAAAAAAAACACAAACCCAGTCAGCAAGCCTATATCGAACCGACATGTTTCCTATATACAGATAACGGATAGACATCGATCCTTGCCGCTCTGTTACTGATATCGGTAACAGAGCGGCAGTCTCAGCAGGGATCACGCGATTAGGCGCAGTCGCTAAAAACTTCGCTGTAGTTTGGCCGACTTCGCTTTTTTATTCATGTGGGGCGAAATTTGAGTCGCCGTCATTTTCGGCAAATTCGGGTCAATTTCGGCAATTTCAAATGTGATTAACCTCATAATAAACAAAAGCCTCTAAAATATACAATCAGCGCGTGTATCACAAGTACCTTATTTAATCCCATTACCATTATATAACAACGCGACTCTTATCTAATCAGGGCAATAGCCTAATTATCGATCTTTATCGATCTTTATCGGCTTGCCTTAGGCGAGATGAGAATATCAACCGCCATGTTTGCTCGTTAGGCGATCACGTGATTAGATCATGTGGGGAATCATGTGCGCATTCTATTTAAGTAAACCAATGAAAGCTGTCGTATTTTTTCGTTTGATAAATAATTAAAAATCGTACTACAAAACACTGCGCAAGGGCGGGGTTATGATTATGATTGACAACAAGATACCTTGAAAAATCTCCCACGATAAATAAATGGAAAATACAGTGTATATAAATTATATGATAGACATCGGCACAGTTAATTGTAAAGAATCTTTAATAAGCAAAGCTTTGGTTGTGTGTTTTATTGAGGCTAATTATGAAATAAAGAAATGTGTTTGGTATAAAGAGAGTTTGTTTGTGATTGTTTTATTGACGAGAGAAATCAGCGGAAATGTATTGTATTCTACGATTAGACATAGATATCAGGGAATAACGTACTCCCTGTATATATCAATAACGTATGTTACTCAATGCGGGCATGGGAATGAAAACTAAGTTTGGGGTAATTATCGAATAATTAGTATTTTTCAATAAAAATGAAACGTAGGTGGCGCGGGGGGTCGGGGGATGGGTTCAAGACAGATAGGATTTTTGGCACTGTTCACTTTGAAGTTTGTAAGGCCATGGAAAAATAATAATAATAACAAAATGATAATAATAATATATGCTTTATTAGTATTATGCATTATTTTAGTTATTAACAGAAATAATACCAATACAAATAATTAATAAAATAACATGCAACTGGTTAACTCGATATATAATCGTCCGTCTCATGTCGACCGACCTCAAGTCTCCCTGTTTTGAAAAACTTCTCCCTGTTTTGACTGGAGGGAGAAGTGACTTCTCCGGAGGGAGAAGTGACTTCTCCCTATTTTTGGAGTCTGGCTTGACCCCTGAGTCTGCCGACATTCCGACCAATTACCAAAATCTATCCCATATGGCCATGCTGGCTGGGGAGTGGTGGGGTGGCTTGTAGTCTAAGACTTTCCAGGAGAGGGAGGTCTGTCTGAGGAAACTTTTCCTCTTTTTCTTCAGGGTGGTGTGGGGTGGGGGGGATATTTTGTAGATTATTCTAGGGGGTAGACTGAAGAAACGCTTTCCGTTCGCGGCGATGGTGGTTTGTCCATAAATAATTAATCATTTAAACTTCTTATTCTTTCAGTACTGTGCTGGGTTCCTCTGGAACATCTTCGCACAACGCTGAATATTTACATGAGTGATTGAAAGTTCAAGGTGCAGTTAAAACTTGCTCAACATAAACTCACAAAAGTGTTCGTACGAAGTGAAAGAAATTATAATCGATTTGTCCACATTTAATCATTTAAACTAGCTCAACATCAACTCACAAAAGTGTTAGTACAAAGTAAAAGCAATCCGAGTCTTCCAGAAATTACATGAGATGTCACTAGTCGTCTGCAAATAATGTCAATATTTACTACGGTTACGTCACTGATTTTAACACGCGCTAATTTGCATAATGTGGAAAGTTTCCGGCCAAGACAATTTAACCTTCATACCGAGTGTTTACAAATAAAAAAACATACTAAATGAATAACTCACATATGCTGCTAGTGTTGTTTAATCGTTGTGCGCTCTCCAATTGTTGACATGTTCAGCATATTCCTGCATTTGTTGTCATTTTGAAATTTCCCACGGAAACCACATATTTTCTTAAAAGCCTTAGTTTCGCATTTGAACTCTTTAAATATTCTGCTGCACATATTCTATAGGACTTTGTGAAGGAGTCGGAGAGACTTTCAAATTATTTCTGAAACTCTACTCTAACCAGTCATAACGGAAACGTTGCACAGAAAACTGTTTTAAAGAAAACAAATCAGAATTTCGAAACTTAAACTCCTATAGTGGGAGCCGGTGTCTGCGTTAGAAATGCTTAAAGCGTGACAACGACGATTTACCATCAAAATCGAGACACATAGATTAGCAATTATCTTCTTTTTCATTTTTTTTTTTTTTTTTTTTATATTTTTTTTCTCCCGTTACCGTAAAGTTCGCTTGCGCTCGAAGTGCCTTCGGCACTTCTCGCTAGCTGTGCTCGCTAATATGAACTAAGGTAAAACCTTGAGGCGAGCACAGAAAATGTGAAAGTAAATTTTAAACAAATAAAACTCAATGAAAGAACAATACAAATAACATGTCAAATTGAAAGCAACTCAATAAGAGGTCCTCTCAGGGGGTTTGGGGGAAATGGCCATTTATATTTGGTGAATAAGGGAACAATGGCTGTTATTTTCAGGGGAAAAGAGAACATTGACACATATTTTTAGGGAAAAATGGAACATGACTTTACAGGAAATAACATTCTAACATCTAGTTTTAATATTTAAAAAAAAAATCACAAAAAGTTAACATTTCAAACAATATCTTTGTGATGACAGCGTTGCAGCTATAATTACTGTAGGACAGAATGAATTTTGGGGAACATTAGCAAATCTTTTAAACATTAAAAATACTTTTAGAGAACAGGGGAACATTGGACAAATAATGTTGGGGAACAAAGCAAAATAGTTGTTGGGAACAAGGGAACACTGACTCATATTTTCAGGGAACAAAGGAAGATGTACCCCTTCCATCCTCCTGTGGGCCTCAATAATAATAAGAAGAATGAATAAATCATTAAATGCAATGTACAGTTTGAAAGGGGCAACTTGCATTTATCATATTGTTCTTTCTGAGGGGACACTGATTAAAACAGGCAAAACATATGATCAAAACGTTTTTTGATTATGATAATAATGAATTCAAGTATATATACTCAGTCGCAAAAGAAAATTTAAACAATTTTACTTTACACCCCTATCCTTTTTATCAAGCAATTCAACCTATTGAAAAAAAATGACAACATGATATTGGCAATAGAATGACAACAACTTTGGTACCAAACATGACTTATATTAATTTTGGAATTTATACATTTTATTCTAAAAAAAACTCATTGCACACTTTCTTTCACAACTGAGCTGTATACACTTTCTTTTGCAACTCAGTATAAATAGATCAAAACGATTTAGACTAGCTTGAAAGAAACTAAACTGCCAAATTTAGCATTTACCTCACTGCTTCAAGTATACACTGTCGTGATATATAACTAAACTGAAAGATTGTTAACTTTATACATATATACATACATTGTTCCAATTGCTTTTTTACATTTTTTTTATTTTGCCAGAAATGTTGATATTTTCTATGTTATTATTTTTTACTAAATATATGCAAACTGTGACCTGTGTATTAAGCTGATAACACTAAATATGATTCACAAATAGATGAGAGATGGGGATAATTGTGTTAATTCTAACACCACAGTCCATCTGTCCTGATCTTACCATGAATAAGAACCGTCTGTACAAGATGGCAAGTTGCATTCACTTCAGTGTATGGGTTTGAAGAAATCCAATATGTGTGTGACCCAATGGGCTACTCCTAAAAGATGCTAGTGTCACCATCCAATGCTGGTTGTAAATGCCTGACAGGATAATGCAACTATCAGTCACAGACAACCATTTAAATATAAACAAAGGATAGATGACTCTTTTCTTGAAGATGTTCAGTGTGATGCAGCCCTTCTGTAGTGTAAATCTCATTTTTGCTTTTCACTGAAAAAGCAGTTCCAGTACATCCTGGTGTTTCATCTCTGTTCTGGTCTGTTGTGTTCCGGTGAATCGTACCGCTGGTCCATAATTATGTCATAAAACAAATACAAACAAATCCGGTTTTAAAATTCTATAATGAGGTCATTTTTACCATACCACAGATATGAAGTACAAATCCCTATCTGAGTCAAATAAATGAGAACCAGACCATCTGCCATATTTTGAACAATAGGACACCCACCTGTATGGGCACAATAGAATCTGGACTTATGATTGTGTTTAGTGTAATGTATCTATGATATATTCAGTCTATAGTGCTGCCACACTGGAATACCACACCGTAGTACACACAGATGTGTGTGGGTTGGTCGGTGTGTGTGGAGGGAGGTATTTTTAAATGAACAAATGTAGGGGGTGAGGACCCAGCTAGCAATCCTATATCTAGCCTTCATCGGCCCGATATTTTTTTATATCGGACCAGTATCGCAAACGACATCGGCCTGATAACGTCGTGCGTATCGGCTTCAAGTCAGACCGATATCTTGTCGGCTACACATCGGTCCAATATCGTTTTAGTTTACTATCCATCATCGGTTAGACATCGTTAGTTATCTATCCAATATGTATCCGATATAGTTTCGACCCGAAGTGGGCCCATTATGACAGATAGACATCAAATTCGTTCTATTGTCACCATCCAGCTAGCACAGTATGTAGCTAGAGCATCGGATTACCAATCCAAAATACATGTATATGTTTCGCAACATACAAGGTTATCGGGCGTTTAACTCCGTCCGATTTTTTTTATCAATTCAATTTAATGAATACTGACTGCCTTATATACATATTTTTGTTGGTGCTTATCTGAATTAGCTCGATTGGAAAAATATTCATTAGCAATAAATAAAACTCTTGTGAATGTAGGTAGCATCATTTTGCAATGTAAAAAATTACATGATCAGACATTTGCGAGGAATATCTGTTCACATTGACAATAAATATACGATATTCAAAATGACATGTCATTACCTCCCTTTATGGATTTATGGCGTGTTATATCAGACTGACAGCGGCCCGATATATGGTATCAACTGATACAAACTATGTCGGCCTGACGTTGGCCTGAGATATAATAATAGACAGATTAATGCATTGAACAATCAATTTAGCATGTCATGCAAGCAAAAAATTCAAAAATTGGAAAATATTGAATTAATCGCCTCTACATCGGCCCAACTTCGTTATATCCAACATTTAGCCGACATCTGACCGATATCTTTTTAGCAAATCACAAAAAGAACACACAAACCCATATCGGACCGATTATGTTTCCTATATATAACAGGTGGTGAAAAAATCGTTCCTCAACCGGGACTCGAATCCAGGGTCTCTGGTTTACCGTACCAGCGCTCTAACCACTGAGCTATCGAGAACACACGGTCAGGAATCGATTATTCACCATTTACCTGTACCCGGTTACATACACCTCCACCAGATTGAAATTCGTCCCTGAATTTCTAGTGGAGTTAACGCCAGGCCGCCTGTCAGACTTATTTTCATACTAGAATCGATATTTCACCATATACCTGTACCCGGTTACATATATGTAGATAACGGATAGACATCGGGCCTTGCCACTCTGTTGCTGTTACCGATATCGGATAGATATCAGTAAATCCGATATCGAAACAGAGCGGCAGTCTGCATAACGGCTTGATGTCTATGACAGATAACGGATAGACATCGGGCCAATCTGCCGACATTCCGACCAATTAACGATATCTATCCGATATGGCCATGCTGGCTGGGGAGTGGTGGGGTGGCTTGTAGTCTAGACTTTTCAGGAGAGTGGGGTCTGTCTGAGGAAATTTTTCCTCTTTTTTTTCAGGGTTAGGGTGGTGGGAGGGGGGGGGGGGGGGGGGGGGGGGGGGGATATTTTGTAGATTTTTCTAGTGTTATCTATCTATCTTCGAATAAGTCAAACGCCTGCTGGGGACCTAGACTTGATGCGCGTCAACTGACAAGACGTGAGTTGAAATAAAGCTAAGGATACAATTAGAAATAGTATACAGTGTTAAAAGAAGATAGGGCATGCTTTCTAGGGAGACATGTGATTGACATGGCTAACAGCCAGCCCAAATGTACTGGGGGAAGGGTTACTACGCTTTGAGGTAGGGTATTCCAATGTACTATGGTTCTGGGGAAGAATAGTCTGGGGTTGTCTGAAGAAACGCTTTCCGTTCGAGTCGAGGATGGTTTGTCCATAAATAATTAATCATTTAAACTTGCTCAACATCAACTCACAAAAGTGTTAGTACAAAGTGAAAACAATCCGAGTCTTCCAGAAATTGCCTGAGTTGTCACTAGGCCCCTAGTCGTCTGCAAATAATGTCAATATTTACTAATGTAACGTCACTGATTTTAGCACGCGCCCCTAATTTGCATAATGTGGAAAGTTTCCGGCCAAGACAATTTAACCTTCATACCGAGTGTTTACAAATAAAAAACCATACTAAATGAATAACTCACATATGCTGCTAGTGTTGTTTAATCATTGTGCGCTCTGCAATTGTTGACATGTTCAGTATATTCCTACATTTGTTGTCATTTTGAAATTTCCCACGGAAACCACATATTTTCTAGAAAGCCTTAGTTTCGCATTTGAACTCTTTAAATATTCTGCTGCACATATGCTATAGGACTTTGTGAAGGAGTCGTAGAGACTTTCAAATTATTTCTGAAACTCTACTCTAACCAGTCATAACGGAAACGTTGCACAGAAAACTGTTTTAAAGAAAACAAATCAGAATTTCGAAACTAAAACTCCTATAGTGGGAGCCGGTGTCTGCGTTAGAAATGCTTAAAGCGTGACAACGACGATTTACCATCAAAATCGAGACACATAGATTAGCAATTATCTTCTCTTTTTTTTCTTTTTCTTTTTTTTTCTTTTTTTTTTTCTCCCGTTACCGTAAAGTTCGCTTGCGCTCGAAGTGCCTTCGGCACTTCTCGCTAGCTGTGCTCGCTATAATTACAAGGGAGATAATTGTGGATTTAACGTATGGTAGCATAATCATTCATATGTTAAATGCTGAAATGTGCAATGTGCTCAAGCCTTAAATTGAGGCTGGGATGAAAATTAAATATATTACTCTGATTGAGGTAATGGTATTTATATATATTTATCTATATATTCTGCCACACGCCTTCGTGGTCGGGCATAATCGGGCAACTGCGTGTCGTTTCTAGTTAGCCTAGTAGACAAGCAAAGGTAAAAAATAAGAGCATAGACCTACATACATAGTATTGCTATTTAGAGTTGGCTAACTAGTCTTAACTTTCAAGAAAACTTTTATTTATAGGTCTCAGATTTGTGTCATTTGTGTTATTGACATTGGTAAAAAAAAAACAAAAAAAAAACAGAACGCATCATTTTAATTGAAAACGTTTTAAAGTGTAACTATTTGCACAGACCACAGTGAGACAGACATCATTATGAATAACAAATTATTTATTAATATGTCTGCTATTTGATACCTTTTGCTCACCGCCTTGCTATAATAAAGGTGTGTCCCGTTGCTATAATAAAGGTATGTCCCGTTGCTTTAATAAAGGTGTGCCCCGTTGCTTTAATAAAACTGTATCCCTTTGCTATAATAAAGTTGGTTCATGTTGCAATAATAAAACTTGCTTCCCGTTGCAATAGAAAATGTGTTTCCAGCTGCTATACTAAATTGTTTCATAAAATAAGATCATATAATTAGAATAATTATAAATGAAATTTAGATACAAACCTGTTTCCTTTACAAAATGCCAAATAAAATTGTGTGCGGTATGAATTTCAATCTGCAAATATGTTGGTTCTTGACAGTCCACTCCATAACTCCTCTCCCCTTGAAGCAAATCTCATGAACTTCATAGGTGAACTGCCTGTGGTAGGAGAATGACCCCTATTGATTTTTCAGTATGTCAAAGGTCAAGGTCACTGGGACCCGATAATGAAAAACCTTGTCCGCACCATAACTCCTCTCCCCTGAGGCAGATCTCATGAAACTTCATCGGTGAACTGATTGTGGTGAGAGGATGGCCCCTATTGATTTTGAGGTCAGAAGGTCAAATGTCAAGGTCACCGGGACCCAATAATGAAAAACCTTGTCCGTTCCATAACTCCTGAAGCAAATATCATGGAACTTTATAGGTGAACTGCCTGTGGTAAGAGCTAGACAAACCCTATTGATTTTGAGGTCAGTAGACAAAAGGTCAAGGTCACATGGACCCGATAATGGAAAACCTTGTCCACTCC
>JAWPHD010014277.1:0-62319 GCA_037043455.1 Cyrtodaria siliqua | reverse complement strand
AGCCCAGGGGTTACAGGAACCAAAATTACTTAAGCAGTCCTTAAGATAATGTTATAAGGAAGCTAATGGCCAAACATGATTGTGCTAGGGTAAGAATTGTAAGAGATATAGACTTGTAAACACAGCTTACACGCAAAATATGATGTGAAATGGGACACATTTTATGGGCTATCATAATTTGGGTTCCATGGGAGCCCATGTGTTACAGGAACCAAAATTGCTTATGCAGCCCTTAAGATAATGCTATAAGAAAGCCCATGGCCAAATTTGGTTGTGCTAGGATAAGAAATGTAAGAGATATAGACTTGTAAACACAGCTTACACGCAAACCTGAATGTGGGACGCCGACTCCGGGGTGATTACATAAGCTCTCTTATTCTTCGAATAGTCGAGCAACTAATAATATGTGTCATGGCTTTTGGCCCAAGTATGCCTATCATTTAGATTTTTTGTAAATGATGATGTACTTGAGTTAACAGCCATGGCCGACACATTTTACAGTTGTTTGGGGTTAGAAGACCGCTCTGGGAAACTGGCCCAAAAAAAAACCTATCTATACTACTAATATCACTTATAGTTTTCAAGAAGTAGTCGCTACAAACTTGTTTTTTGAAAATCTATTTTTAGCCGTGGTGGCCATCTTGAATTTCCGGCCGACCTGAAGTTTTGTTAGGATCAATTATACATCAAGAGCAACATTCGTGTGAAGTTTCATGAAAATCCGTCAAGTAGTTTCAGAGGAGTAGTCGCTACAAGTTTTCATTATATAACTCTTTTTAAACAAAGATGGCCGCTGGCAGCCATGTTTAATGTCGAATCAAAATAATTTTCGACAAGGATCCACATCATGTCATACTGATCATTTTAGGAAAAGACGCATATCAATATCACTTATAGTTTTCAAGAAGTACTCGCTACTAACTTGTTTTTGAAAATCTATTTTTAATTGAATTGAATGTTGTTTAAAGGCTCATCAACACAGTATAGGTTATTTAGAGCTGCCCAGAGAGAGGGAAGGATACATAGGAATCCGGGAACCTGCCCTACTCTTATTAAGATACTAAGATTCCTATGGTTCTTTAACGTGTTCGGAGGATAGACCGATACACGGGACCACCCGGTTTACGTCCCCATCCGACGGACAAGGCTAAGGGAAAGTGTCTTGCCCAAGAACACACCGATGGAACTCAGTGGCACCACGGAGGATTGAACCCGGGGCCTCCGGTTACAAATCCGCCGCGCTACCGACTGCGCCACGCCAGCCCTCAAATCTATTTTTAGCTGTGGTGGCCATCTTGAATTTCCGACCAACCTGAAATATCACATCAATATCACTTATAGTTTTCAAGAAGTAGTCGCTACAAACTTGTTTTTTTGCTGTGGGGGCCATCTTGAATTTCCGGCCGACCTGAAATTTTGTTAGGATCATTAAGACATCAAGAGCAACATTCCTGTGAAGTTTCATGGAAATCCGTCGAGTAGTTTCAGAGGAGTAGTCGCTACAAGTTTTTACTAAATAACACTATGTAAACAAAGATGGCCACTGGCAGCCATGTTTAACGTCGAATCAAAACGATTTTCTTCAAGGATCAACGTCATGTCATGCTGATCATTTTAGAAAAAGTCCCATATCCATATCACTTAAGAGTTTCAAGAAGTAGTCGCTACAAACTTGTTTTTTAAATATCTATTTTTAGATTTGGCGGCCATCTTGGATTTCACATTAACATGAATTTTTGCTAGGATCAACTAGACTTCATGGGCAACATTTCTGTAAAGTTTCATGAAAATCCATTCAGTAGTTTCAGAGGAGCAGTCGCTACAAAAAAAGTTTACGGACGGATAGACAGACGGACAGATGACGGACGCCGCACCATGGCATAAGATCTGCTGATCTCTGATCAGTAGAGCTAAAAATCAATCCACCAGAACACAGCAATGACAGACGCAACTAGGCTTGGTATTCATCGTCCCTGTCAAGATTCGTTGAAACAGGGCCAGGAGTTCTGAAGAGACTGGTCTGGAAAAAGTTTGTGTATTAAAACCTTTAAAGGGCCATAACTCTGCCAAATATCTTTCAACCGGAATACGGCGATGATATGCACAACTAGGCTTGATACTGATCATCACTGTCATAAAGATTGGTTGGGGTAAAAGCCATACCATACCGTACATTCCGAAAACATACAGAAATATCAGGTGTGTGGTATGGAGGATACCGAAAGTAGTAATTAATAGTTTAGCTTAATAGAGATACATATAGGATATAAACTAGAATTAAATGGACCGAATATGATAACTGAAATAATATTATTTAAATTTAGGTCAAATAATATAGATAGATATTCTATATATAAATGAAAATGATAGTTTATACATATTTTATCTTAATCATATATCTATTATCATGCATGTCTATGCTATTTTGAGCTGTGATAATTCTTGTTCTCAGACAAGAGGACCATAAGCTGATGCTACATGTAATATATGAGAGCTCCGTGTCTTGTGGTTTCAGAGAAGAAGATTGTTAAGTTTATCCCTATATAAGTCTATGCAAAAAATGCAAATCTCTATATACAAACTTTGGACCCCAGAGGCGCAGCCAATTTTGACCCCGGGGACTTCATTTGAACAAAACTTGATAGTCCAGGGGTTAATAAAGAAAAAATGTCAAAATCTGTTCAGTGGTTCTTGAGATTCTTTAAGGTTTTGACCATAAAGGTAATCGTGGCCATCTTTGATGACTATTGACTATTTGTAACAAATCTGGAAGCAACTGACCTAAGGATCATCCTTGTAAAGTTTGGTCAAATTTGACTATGCGGTTTCGTCGGAGATGTCATTTACAATTGTTGATGGTAGGATCACAATAACTCACGCAAGCATTCGGCGCAAGCATTCGGCTCAGGTGATCTAATTACCAATACACTGTTGGTTTTATTCACAGACACAACTGAATAATGCAAAAGTGCCAAATTTTGTTTTATATCGTGACTTTTATTTACGTAAACTAATACTAGTATACTTAATCTCCTAATAATCTTGCCCCATTGCATTTTGTCAGCTGAATAAAGAAAATGCTCGCTAACAAAAGGAAATCATTGTTCTTTTTACACTTAGTGCAACAAAATGCGATTGATTTTTACTGTGTGCTAATTTCATTTGAACATCCTGGAAATGTATTTTCACAAACATTTCCTACAGCAAAAATCTTGCAAAATTTTCAATGCGCGATATTATTCACTAGTACAGTATATTAGTATTGGCAGATAAATCTGAAGTGTATAAAATTTTAAAGCATTTTTACATTAGGACAACACAAATGGAATTTGGTTAAAATCAGTTTTTCAGTTGTGGAGAAGTTAAGTAAAAGCAGAAGACAATGCCATTTACCTGTAGAATCTGAGGCTGTAGAGATGACATTTTATTTTCAACCCTCTGGTACTCGATGGATCCATAAAGCAGCAACACGGCCGGGTTGCTGACATGTTGAGCCATCTTCTTGTGGGCCACATTTTTATTGAAGATCACACCATGCACCAAGGCTGTCTGTTCTCTCTTCCCTCCTGGTATCTGAATATAATTTAGGAAGTATTTCTGTTAGAAAACATCAAAAACATTATTCTTCAGTTGGCCATCAGGGCCAGTCAGATCTCAACCAAATGTACTTGGCCCTACATTTTACATGAAATATTCCTTATAAAAATGTTACTTTTGATACACCTAACAACAAATCAGACAATGGTTCACTCATTATCTCACGCTTGGTAATCACTGACACAAGCTCTAAAAGGAGCTATCCAACGTCAAGCTTTTGAAAATGCAGGAAATTAGAAGACTAGTTTTCCATTTAGTTAAAACAACAGGTTTTATTTTAACCTGATTGCATGCCCAATGGTCTATCACTGCTTCCTAAATCCGATTGTATGTTTCTTCCGGTTAAATTTTTCTAGTCTAATATAAATTACAAAATTTGAGAGATTGTTTATTTAGATCAAATTTTACTGTGTTTTTTAAATTTCTACCTCAATAAAGTCAGTCTAGTTATATTTGAGATATTGACTGGCCCAAGATTAATTCCACAAACCGCAGGCCTACATGCCAGCTGTTAAGGCGATCCCTTGTATATTGAGACAGGTGACATACAAAATGAAATGCATTTAAAAGATTAGTTATATTGGGTGAAATAAGGTACACGGTGAAATGCACAATAAGTTATATAGAGACAGGAGATGTACAAGGTGAAATGCATAGTAGATTATTTAGAGACAGAAGATGTACAAGGTGAATTGCATAGAGACAGAATCGGTACAAGGTAATATGCACAGTAGATTATATAGAGACAGGAGATGTACAAGGTTAAATGCATACTGGATTATCTAGAGACAGGAGAGATACAAGGTGAAATGCACAGTAGATTATATAGAGACAGGAGATGTACAAGGTTAAATGCATACTGGATTATCTAGAGACAGGAGAGATACAAGGTGAAATGCATAGTAGATTATATAGACAAAAGAGGTACAAGGTGAAATGCACAATAGGTTATATAGAGACAGGAGAGATACAGGGTGAAATGCACAGTAGGTTATATACAGACAGGAGATGTACAAGGTGAAATGCATAGTAGATTATATAGACAAAAGAGGTACAAGGTGAAATGCACAATAGGTTATATAGAGATAGGAGAGATACAAGGTGAAATGCACAGCAGATTATATAAAGACAGAAGAGGTACAATGTGAGATGCACAATAGGTTATATCGAGGGTTAGTGCAAAACTATTGTAACTCCTTCTTGCATAAAGAAGGAGATAAAATAGTCTTGCACTAAACCCTCGATATAGAGACAGGAGATGTACAAGGTGAAATGCATAGTAGGTTATATAGAGACAGAAGAGGTACAATGTGAAATGGATAGTAGGATATATAGAGACAGAAGAGGTACAAGGTGAAATGCATAGTATGACATATAGAGACAAGAGAGATACAAGGTGAAATGCACAGTAGATTATACAGAGACAGAAGAGATACAAGGTGAAATGCACAAGAGGTTATATAGGGACAGGAGAGATACAAGGTGAAATGCACAGTATGTTATATAGGGACAGGAGAGATACAAGGTGAAATGCACAGTAGGTTATATGGAGACAGAAGAGGTACAAGGTAAAATGCACAGTAGGTTATATAGTGACAGGAGATATACAATGTGAAATGCACAGTAGGTTATACAGAGACAGAAGAGTACAAGGTGAAATGCACAACATGTTGTATAGAGACAGGAGAGGTACAAAGTGAAATGCACAATAGGTTATATAGAGACATGAAAGGTACAAGGTGAAATGCACAGTAGGTTACATAGGGACAGGTGAGGTACAGGCTGAAATGCACAGTAGGTTATATAGAGACAGAAGAGGTAAAAGGGGAAATGGACAGTAGGTTATATAGAGACAAAAGAGGTACAAGGTGAAATGCACAGTAGATTATATAGAGACAGAAGCGGTACAAGGTGAAATGCACAATAGGTTATATAGAGACAGGAGATGTACAAGGTGAAATGCATAGTAGGTTATATAGAGACAGGAGAGATACAAGGTGAAATGCACAGTAGGTTATATAGAGACAGATGAGGTACAAGGTGAAATGCACAGTAGGTTATATAGAGACAGGAGAGATACAAGGTTAAATGCACAGTAGGTTATATAGAGACAGGAGATGCACAAGGTGAAATGCACATTATGTTATATAGGGACAGGAGAGATACAAAGTGAAATAAACAGTAGGTTATATAGAGACAGGAGAGGTACAAGGTGAAATGCACAGTAGGTTATATAGAGACAGGAGATGTACAAGGTGAAATGCATAGTAGATTATATAGGGACAGGAGAGATACAAGGTGAAATGCACAGTAGGTTATATAGAGACAGGAGATGTACAAGGTGAAATGCATAGTAGGTTATATAGAGACAGGTGAGATACAAGGTGAAATGCACAGTAGGTTATAAAGGGACAATGAGGTACAAGGTGAAATGAACAGTAGGTTATATAGAGACAGGAGAGATACAAGGTGAAATGCACAGTATGTTATATAGGGACAGGAGAGGTACAAGGTGAAATGCAGAGTAGGTTATATAGAGACAGGGGAGATACAAGGTGAAATGCAGAGTAGGTTATATAGAGACAGGAGATGTACAAGGTGAAATGCATGGTATATTATATAAGAACAGGTGAGGTACAAGGTTAAATGAACAGTAGGTTATACAGAAACAGGAGAGATAGAAGGTGCAATGCACAGTAGGTTATATTGAGACACGAGATATGTACAAGGTGAAATGCATAGAAGATTACATAGGAACAGGTGAGGTACAAGGTGAAATGAACAGTAGGTTATATAGAGACAGGAGATGTACAAGGTGAAATGCATAGTAGATTATATAGGGACAGGTAAGGTACAGGCTGAAATGAACAGTAGGTTATATAGAGACAGGAGAGATACAAGGTGAAATGCACACAGTAGGTATATAGAGACAGGAGATGTATAGACAGTAGATTATATAGGGACAGGAGAGATACAAGGTGAAATACAGACAGGAGATATACAAAGTGAAATGCATGGTAGATTATATAGAAAAAGGAGAGATACAAGGTGAAATGAACTAGGTTATATAGAGACAGGAGAGGTACAAGGTGAAATGCATAGTAGATTATATAGGGACAGGAGAGATACAAGGTGAAATACAGACAGGAGATATACAAAGTGAAATGCATAGAAGATTACATAGGAACAGGTGAGGTACAAGGTGAAATGAACAGTAAGTTATATAGAGACAGGAGATGTACAAGGAGAAATGCATAGTAGATTATATAGGGACAGGTAAGGTACAAGCTGAAATGAACAGTAGGTTTTATAGAGACAGGAGAGATACAAGGTGAAATGCACAAAGTAGGTATATAGAGACAGAGATGTATAGACAGTAGATTATATAGGGACAGGAGAGATACAAGGTGAAATACAGACAGGAGATATACAAAGTGAAATGCAGAGGAAGATAACATAGGAACAGGTGAGGTACAAGGTGAAATGAACAGTAGGTTATATAGAGACAGGAGATGTACAAGGTGAAATGCATAGTAGATTATATAGGGACAGGTAAGGTACAAGCTGAAATGAACAGTAGGTTATATAGAGACAGGAGAGATACAAGGTGAAATGCACACAGTAGGTATATAGAGGCAGGAGATGTATAGACAGTAGATTATATAGGGACAGGAGAGATACAAGGTGAAATACAGACAGGAGATATACAAAGTGAAATGCATGGTAGATTATATAGAAAAAGGAGAGATACAAGGTGAAATGAACTAGGTTATATAGAGACAGGAGAGGTACAAGGTGAAATGCATAGTAGATTATATAGGGACAGGAGAGATACAAGGTGAAATACAGACAGGAGATATACAAAGTGAAATGCATAGAAGATTACATAGGAACAGGTGAGGTACAAGGTGAAATGAACAGTAAGTTATATAGAGACAGGAGATGTACAAGGTGAAATGCATAGTAGATTATATAGGGACAGGTAAGGTACAAGCTGAAATGAACAGTAGGTTTTATAGAGACAGGAGAGATACAAGGTGAAATGCACAAAGTAGGTATATAGAGACAGAGATGTATAGACAGTAGATTATATAGGGACAGGAGAGATACAAGGTGAAATACAGACAGGAGATATACAAAGTGAAATGCATGGTAGATTATATAGAAAAAGGAGAGATACAAGGTGAAATGAACTAGGTTATATAGAGACAGGAGAGGTACAAGGTGAAATGCATAGTAGATTATATAGGGACAGGAGAGATACAAGGTGAAATACAGACAGGAGATATACAAAGTGAAATGCATAGAAGATTACATAGGAACAGGTGAGGTTCAAGGTGAAATGAACAGTAGGTTATATAGAGACAGGAGATGTACAAGGTGAAATGCATAGTAGATTATATAGGGACAGGTAAGGTACAAGCTGAAATGAACAGTAGGTTATATAGAGACAGGAGAGATACAAGCTGAAATGCACACAGTAGGTATATAGAGACAGGAGATGTACAAGGTGAAATACACAGTAGGTTATATAGAGACAGGAGATGTACAAGGTGAAATGCAAAGAAGGTTATATAGAGACAGGAGAGATACAAGGTGAAATGGACAGTAGGTTATATAGAGACAGGTGAGGTACAAGGTGAAATGCACAGTAGGCTATATAGAGACAGGAGAGATACAAGGTTAAATGCACAGTAGGTTATATAGAGACAGGAGAGGTACAAGGTGAAATGCACAGTAGGTTTTATAGAGACAGGAGATGCACAAGGTGAAATACACATTATGTATAGGTATATAGAGACAAGAGATGTACAAGGTGAAATACTCAGTAGGTTATATAGAGACAGGAGATGTACAAGGTGAAATGCATAGTAGGTTATATAGAGACAGGAGAGATACAAGGTGAAATGCACAGTAGGTTATATAGAGACAGATGAGGTACAAGGTGAAATGCACAGTAGGTTATATAGAGACAGGAGAGATACAAGGTTAAATGCACAGTAGGTTATATAGAGACAGGTGAGGTAGATGGTGAAATGCATAGTAGATTATATAGAGACAGGAGAGATACAAGGTGAAATAAACAGTAGGTTATATAGAGACAGGAGATGTACAAGGTGAAATGCATAGTAGATTATATAGGGACAGGAGAGATACCAGGTGAGACAGGAGATATACAAAGTGAAATGCATAGTAGATTATATAGAGAAAGGAGAGATACAAGGTGAAATGCACTAGGTTATATAGAGATAGGAGAGGTACAAGGTGAAATGCATAGTAGATTATATAGGGACAGGAGAGATACAAGGTGAAATGCACAGTAGGTTATATAGAGACAGGAGATGTACAAGGTGAAATGCACAGTAGGTGATATAGAGACAGGAGATGTACAAGGTGAAATGCATAGTAGGTTATATAGAGACAGGAGAGATAGAAGGTGAAATGCACAGTAGGTTATATAGAGACAGCTGAGGTACAAGGTGAAATGCAAAGTAGGTTATATAGAGACAGGAGAGATACAAGATTAAATGCACAGTACGTTATATAGAGACGGGAGAGGTACAAGGTGAAATGCACAGTAGGTTTTCTAGAGACAGAAGATGTACAAGATGAAATGCACAGTAGGTTATATAGAGACAGGAGATGTACAAGGTGAAATTCATAGTAGATTATATAGAGAAAGAAGAGATAAAAGGTGAAATGCACTAGGTTATATAGAGACAGGAGAGATACAAGGTGAAATGCACAGTAGCTTATACAGAGACATGAGATGCACAAGGTGAAATGCATATTATGTTAAATAGGGACAGGAGATATACAAAGTGAAATGCACAGTAGGTTATATAGAAACAGGTGAGGTACAAAGTGAAATTCACAGTAGGTTATATAGAGACAGGAGAGGTACAAAGTGAAATTCACAGTAGGTTTTATAGAGACAGGTGAAGTACATGGTGAAATGCACATTATGTTATATAGAGACAGAAGAGGTACAAGGTGAAATGCACAGTAGGTTATATAATGTGTATAAGCATTTATTTATACTCGCTGTATTGCACTAAGCATTTTAGCGAGCAGACCTAGGTTTAAAGTCTCATAAGAAGGACTGATAGGTTATATAGAGACAGGAGATGTACAAGGTGAAATTCATAGCAGATTATATAGGGACAGGTGAGGTACAATGTGAAATGCACAGTAGGTTATATAGAGACAGGAGAGGTACATGGTGAAATGCACAGTAGGTTATATAGGGACAGGTGAGGTACAACGTCAAATTCACAGTAGGTCACATAGGGACAGGTGAGGTACAAGGTGAAATGCACAGTAGGTTATATAGGGATATGAGAGATTCAAGGTGAAATGCACAGTAGATTATATAGAGACAGAAGAGGTACAAGGTGAAATGCACAATAGGTTATATAGAGACATAAGAGAGGTACAAGGTGAAAGGCATAGTAGGTTATATAGGGACACGAGAGATTCAAGGTGAAATGCACAGTAGGGTATATAGAGACAGAATGGGTACAAGGTGAAATTCACAGTAGGTTATATAGAGACAGGAGAGGTACAAGGTGAAATGCACAGTAGGTTATATAGGGACAGGTGAGGTACATGGTGAACTGCACAGTAGATTATATAGAGACAGGTGAGGTACAAGGTCAAATGCACAGTAGATTATATAGAGACAGAATAGATACAAGGTGAAATGCACAATAGATTATATAGAGACATAAGAGAAGTACAAGGTGAAATGCATAGCAGGTTATATAGGGACACGAGAGATTCAAGGTGAATTGCACAGTTGGTTATATAGGGACAGGAGAGATAAAGGTGAAATGCACAGTAGGTTATATAGAGACAGGAGATGTACAAGGTGAAATGCATAGTAGATTATATAGGGACAGGAGAGATACAAGGAGAAATGAACAGTAGGTTATATAGGGACAGGTGAGGTACATGGTGAACTGCACAGTAGATTATATAGAGACAGGTGAGGTACAAGGTGAAATGCACAGTAATTATATAGAGACAGGAGAGGTACAAGGTGAAATGCACAGTAGGTTATATAGGGACAGGTGAGGTACATGGTGAATTGCACAGTAGATTATATAGAGACAGGTGAGGTACAAGGTGAAATGCATAGTAGATTATATAGAGACAGAAGAGGTACAAGGTGAAATGCACAATAGATTATATAGAGATATAAGAGAGGTACAAGGTGAAATGCATAGCAGGTTATATAGGGACACGAGAGATTCAAGGTGAAAGGCACAGTAGATTATATAGAGACAGAATGGGTACAAGGTGAAATTCACAGTAGGTTATATAGAGACAGGAGAGGTACAAGGTGAAATGCACAGTAGGTTATATAGGGACAGGTGAGGTACATGGTGAACTGCACAGTAGATTATATAGAGGCAGGTGAGGTACAAGGTGAAATGCACAGTAGATTGTATAGAGACAGAAGAGGTACAAGGTGAAATGCACAATAGATTATATAGAGACAGAAGTGGCACAAGGTGAAATGCACAACAGGTTACTGTAAAATCATTATATTTCGTGGGGGATTTAATTTCGCGTATTTCGTGATTGACCCAAGCCGCGAAATCAAATCCCCACGATTATAAATGTCCAAGAGTTTGAATTAATAGTATGTGTACGAAAACTGCTTAAAGAATTGTTCCAGATCGGTTATGTATTGCAGTTTTATCAATGAGTTTAATACTTATTGAACCAGGCTGTTGTTGCAGATAAAACGTTTATCATTATGTATGTATGTATTGAATAATTATATAATTATTCATATGATAATAAAAAAATAAAAACTTGCTTGTTTGTTTTAATCTTTTCAATACCAGTATGTATGCCGATGTGTTGACACACCTGTGTTTACACAAGCAGACTAATAAATCCATTCACAAATGATATTTAAGTTTGTTATCGGTGTAATCATCCACAGAGTACTGACCTTTAGAGGTGGACATAAGTTACTTTGCAAAGTGAATACTTTCAGGAACTTTCAATAAACTGAACATGTACAGATTTTATATATTTAATCAACAAAAAATAAATACTAACAACAAACAAAACACATACTAACATAGCAACATTTAAAACACAAAACAGTGCGACTTCTGTGTTTACATATCAATTAGTACTATTATCATACAATCAAAACAACTTAACGTGTTTCAATTACCTTTTTAACACCCCTTATTTGAAGTTATTATTATTCGCCATTCATAAATATTCCTGAGCTAATTATAGCTGTTAGCCAATAAAATTACAGAGATTTGACACACATCGACGCAGGTGTCCACCATTTTCTTCCCAAACAAACAATAGTGTCAGACAGGGTACAAATTAAACAAGAGGGCCAGGTTGGCCCTAGATTGTCCAAGATTTCATTGATGAACAGAGATTTCCACAACTAGACATCATACTGATGCTTCCTGCCAAATTTTGTAGAAATCCAACAAGCTGTTTAGGAGTAGCGCCGACAAGGAATTTAACGTAAAAATGTCAAAGGGCCATAACTCCATAAACAAGAGGTCAATGACCTTGAAGCTCTACTGATAGGTTTTTGATAGCTAGATCAGCATTCCTGTGAAGTTTCATGAAAAACCGTAAAGTAGTTTCAGAGGAGTAGTCGCTACAAGTTTTCATTATATAACTCTATGTAAACAAAGATGGCCGCTGACAGCCATGTTTAACATTGAATCAAAATAATGTTCGACTCGGATAACCATCATGTCATGCTGATCATTTTAGAAAAAGTCCCATATCAATATCTCTTATAGTTTTCAAAAAGTAGTCGCTACAAACTTATTTTTTAAAAATCTATTTTTAGCTGTGGCGGCCATCTTGAATTTCTGGCCGATCTGAAATTTTGCTAAGATCAATAAGACATCAAGAGCAACATTCGTGTGAAGTTTCATGAAAATCCATCAAGTAGTTTCAGAGGAGTAATCGCTACAAGTTTTCATTATATAACTCTATGTAAACAAAGATGACCATTGGCAGCCATGTTTAACGTCGAATCAAAATAATGTTCGACTCGAATAACCATCATGTCATGCTGATCATTTTAGAAAAAGTCCCATATCAATATCACTTATAGTTTTCAAGAAGTAGTCGCTACAAACTTATTTTTTTGAAAACCTATTTTTAGCTGTGGCGGATCTGAAATTTTGCTAGGATCAATTAGACATCAAGAGCAACATTCCTGTGAAGTTTCATGAAAATCCGTCAAGTAGTTTCAGAGGAGTAGTCGCTACAAGTTTTCATTATATAACTCTATGTAAACAAAGATGGCCGCTGACAGCCATGTTTAACATCGAATCAAAACGATTTTTGACAAGGATCAACATCATGTCATGCTGATCATTTTAAAAAAAGTCCCATATCAATATCACTTAAAGTTTTCAAGAAATAGTCGCTACAAACTTGTATTTTGATAATCTATTTTTAGCTTTGGTGGCCATCTTGGATTTCACATCAACATGAATTTTTGCTAGGATCAACTAGACTTCATGGGCAACATTTCTGTAAAGTTTCATGACAGACGGACGGACGCCGGACGCCGCACCACGGCATAAGCGATCAGTCGAGCTAAAAATCAGCAAACCGGAACAAAAGTGTGATATGCACAACTAGACATCTTACCGATGCTTCCTGCCAAGTTTCGTTGAAATCCAACAAGGCGTTTAGGAGAAGTAGCACAGACAAGAAATTTAAAGTAAAAATGTCATGGGGTCATAACTCCTTCAAAAACAAAGAACCAGAAAAAAAGCGTGATATGCACAACTAGACATCTTACCGATGCTTCCTGTCAAGTTTCGCTGAAATCCACCAAGGCATTTAGGAGTAGTAGCGACGACGAGAAATTTAAAGTAAAAATGTCAAGGGGCCATAACTCCGTCAAAACGGACCGGGTTGGAGGGTGGTGGTGGGGGGTGAGTATATGGATGTATATGAATCAGGCAACTTGTTTAAGCTTTTATTGATATTCACATTCTCAACACATTTGGTAAAGATTAGATAAACAAGAGGCCCAAGAGGGCCTGTAGTCGCTCTACTGTGTACAGATGTCATATTTAGCCTTTTCCTATATAAACTATGGGTCGCCATGGCGGCCATTTTGATTATTGCAAGAAAACAAAAAACACAAACTTAATAGATGCCAACCATTGTGATAAAGTTTCAACAAAATCCTTCAAAAGGTTTCAGAGAAAATTTCATATTTAACCTTTTCCTATATAACTCTTAAACCTTGGGTCACCCTGGCAACCATTTTGATTATTCGATGATAACGAAAAACACGAATTTAATAGAGGCCAACCCAAAGAACATGTATATGATATTTCACTGGAATGGATTAAGTGGTTTCGGAGATGTCGTTTGAAAGTTCCATAAATTTGACTTATTTTAGCCATGGTGGCCATCTTGGACAACTGGCGGCTGCGAATGCATAAATCTGAGGCACACTATCCCAAAGATCATTGTGATAAAGTTTCAACAAAATCCTGCAAGAGGTTTCAGAGAAGATGTCAATTTTAGCCTTTTCCTATATAACTCTATGTAAACTTTGGGTCGTCGTGGCGGCCATTTTGATTAATCGACGATAACAAAAAACACAAATGTGATAGAGGCCAACCCAAGGAACATGTATATGATATTTCACTGGAATGGATTAAGTGGTTTCGGAGAAGATGTCGTTTGAAATCTCTTTAAATTTGACCTAATTTTAGCCATGGTGGCCATTTTGGATGGCTGACGGCCGCGAAAAACATAAATCTGAGGAGGTCTATTCCAAAGATCATTGTGATTAAGTTTCATCAAAATCCTTCAACCGCTTTCAGAGAAGATGTCATTTTTAGCCTTTTCCTATATAACTCTATGTAAACTTTGGGTTGACGTGGTGGCCACTTTGATAATTCGACAATAACGAAAAACACAAACTTGATAGACGCCAACCCAATGAACATGTTTATGATATTTCACAAGAATGGAATAAGTGATTTTGGAGGAGATGTCGTTTGAAATTTCCTTAAACTTGACCTAGTTTTAGCCATGGTGCCATCTTGGGTGACTGGCAGCTGCAAAAAAACACAAATCTGAGAGGAACTATTCCAAAGATCATTGTGATTTAAGTTTCATCAAAATCCTTCAAACGGTTTCAGAGAAGATGTCATTTTTAACGTTTTCCTATATAACTCTATGTAAACTTTGGGTCACTGTGGCGGTCATTTTGATTATTCGACGATAACGAAAAACACAAACTTAATAGAGGCCAACCCAAGGAAAATGTTTATGATATTTCACAAGAATGGAATAAGTGGTTTCGGAGGAGATGTCATTTGAAATTTCCTTAAATTTGACCTAGTTTTAGCCATGGTGGCCATCTTGGAAGACAAATCTGAGAGGGGCACTCCCAAGTAACATTGTGATGAAGTTTCATCAAAATCCTTCAAGCGGTTTCAGAGGAGATGTCGATTTTACAAAATTACTTACAGACGGACAGACAGACAGACGGATGACGGACACCGCTAATTCAGGGGTCATAACTCTGGTATTACTGGTCCGATCTGGCCCATTATCGTACTCGTCCGAGATCTTATGGTCATATACAATCTGTGCAAGTTTGATTGCTCAAGTAATGTGACCCCTATCGTGTAAACAAGCTAAAGGTTGAGGACAGATGACAGAAGACGGACGACGGACAAAGAGAGGTCACAATAGTGCTCAGGTGAGCTAAAAAAGAAAAAAATTAAAAAGAAAAAAAAGAAAAGAAAAAAAACATAAAAAAAAGAAAAAAAAGAAGAAAAGAAATCCCTGCGTAAGTTTGGTTAATAATAATAAGAAGAAGAAGAAGAATAACTTTATTTCAAGAAGGTAACATATTAAGACATAGCATTTACACAAGTCTTTTTTACAATATGGCCATCTATAAATCAACAAAATATAACAATGTAAGCATATAATGCAAGATAAAACAACACATGCATCAATTTATAACTTCAACAAGACAGACGCATTTTCATACTGGTTATAATTCGAACTGGGGTTTCACTCTTTCATTAAAAGAAATGATTTTAATTTACTCTTAAATGTAACTAAAGACAGCGAGGCTCGTATATCAACGGGGATCATGTTCCAAACTACAAATAACCAAAAGTATGTTTAAGAATGTTTGTTCTAAGTGTTAAATGGGCAATATGCTTTCTAGCAACAGATCTTAAGTTGTAGAGAACATATTAAATCGGTTATGTAATCAGGTGTTAAATTGTTTAGTGATTTATAAATCATAACACATGTGTGATATTCACATCTCCGTTGAAAGGTAAGCCACTTCAGTTCTTTAAACATTATTTTAGACAGAGTGTTTATATTATAGGCTTCATGAGAATGATTCTAGCAGCCCTCAATTTTCAATTTTAAGTATTCTATTAAATAGAGGATTTATTTGTTTGGCTCCATGTTATACAGCCATAATCAAATGTAGACATATGAGTTATAAAACAATTGTTTCATGTCATATGTTAGGTAGTAGGAGATCCTTTTCAACAGATTTATTTTTGACACAAGTTCAGTACATGTTTTAGATATGTGATTTTTCCAAGAAAATGATTTATCTATATAGATGCATAGTAACTTTTGTACTTTTACATTTTGAATATCTGTATTATTACTTTGAAGCAACAATGCTGCACAATTTGCTAAAGTTTTATTTGGTCCAATTATCATACAAGTTGACTTAATGGGATTAATAATTATATTATTTATAGTGCACTAATCATTTACATTGTTTAAATCTGTTTGCAATTTAGTCTGAATACACGATATTGTTTTCCCAAATGCACAAAGTGTTGTATCGTCTGCGTACATATCTACATTGGTGTGCTCAATATACAAAGGTATGTCATTGACTTATAACAGAAAGAGTATCCGCCGCGGTCCTAAGATAGAATCTTGAGGTACCCCTGAAATCACAGGAAGAACATTTGAGATTGTGTCACCGACCTTAACTACTTGGCTTCTGTTTGAAAGATAAGAATGAAATACGTTTATGGATGCTTCTGAGAAATGATACAGTCTTAATTTAAACAGGATTTCATGATGGATCAAATCAAAGGCTTTACTAAGATCTAAAAAGAGTGTTCCTACAAGATTTCCTGAGTCTATTTCTTTGAGCGATGTATCAACAAGTGCCGTTTGACAAGAGTGTTTTTTGCGAAAACCTGATTGGCAGGCATATAGAATGGATGTCTTCTTGAAATAGGTAAGAATTTGATTAGCAATAAATCTTTCGAATATTTTTGATATTGAGATAGGTCTGTAATTATTTACATCATCTATGTTACCATTCTTTGGAATAGGGAATTCTTTGGAATAGGGAGAACAAATGCTTCCTTAAGTTTATCCGGAAAAACTCTGACACTCAAACATTTATTTATCAAAGAAGCTATTGGTACAGTTAACATATCTCTGCATAATTTTATTATTCTAGGACCTATTCCATCTAATCCCGTAGATTTATTTACGTCTAATTTATCAATTATTGTTTTTACTTCAAAAGGTGTGATAAGATCAAAATTAAATACTGAAGACTTTAACTTTTCATCTAAAAACTTCCTTAACTTATCAAAGTTTTCTGGTTTTCTGGTTTGTATTTAACTTTGTTTAAATTTTTAGAAACGAAATGCTCATTAAACGCATTTATAATATTTGGGAGTCCTTCAATCACTTTGCCATCGATTAAAATTTGTTTAGGTATAGTTAATTCACTGTCAACATTTTTCGAAATTGTTTTGAGGTTTTTCCAAATATATGTTGAGTTTTTATTTTTAAGAACAGCTTTGTTGAAAAATATTTTCTTTTCTTTTTTAATTAATGATGTTGTTTTATTTCTCCACATTTTATATTGATCCCACTTTTTTAATTTATGATTTAAATCTCTCAGCGCCCTTGCTCTGTGAATTTCATCAGTGTACCATCCTGGAAGAGTTTTCGTTTTTTATTCGTTTTGTTTTAATTGGGGCATATTCAGCTAAAACAGCATTAATTTGATCATACAAGAAATTTAATGAATCATTTGGATCAGCAAACATTTCGGAAACTTCAAGACAGCTGTTTTGTAAATCAAGACAAAAACTAGTTTCATCAAAATTATTATAACATCTATAGGTCATACGTTTATGGGTATTTTCTTTAATTAGTCCATTCTTAATATTTCTCGTGAATGTAACAGGAAAGTGATTACTAATACAATACGATGGTACATGTACATTAATTTCGCTTAAGTTTTCTGGATTTGTACTATACATTTATACAGTTGATGACTTGTTGGTGATTTAATAACTTGCGAAAACCCATAATCAAGAACAACAGCATTCCATTTTTGTATTTTTGAAACCTTCGCCTGGAATATATTCGATATTGAAATCACCAATTACATTTGTTTCTAATTTTAAATAATCTACCCGGGCTAATTGTGTTTCGTAATTATCTATCCAAGATTGTGGCGAATCAGGTGGCCTGTAGGCAAAATTTAGCAAAAATGGTTTGTTATTAGCAACATTGATTTGAATCCACAATGATTCAATATGAGTAGTTTCAATGTCAGTTCTATGCGCATAACAAATATTATTGGCAATGTAAATCAGTAAACCACCACCCTTCTTACCATTTGTACGATCCATTCTCTCAGTATTATATCCATCAATATGTAAGTCTTTGATGTTGATAGTATCATTTAAAAACGTTTCATACAAAACTAATATATCAATTGATTTTTAGACTGATACATCATACCTTTCAGTTCATCTAGCTTTGGCAAAATATGCTGTATATTTAATCCTACAACATGTAAACCTTTGTTTTTAAAATTAATGGATTTTGTACAACATCATTTTTCAAATATTCATTATCTAATACACACTGTGTATCATCTATAGTCAGAATTATTATCTGCAGACGTTAAAACAACCAGCGATTTCCTAGACTCACATAAATTAATCGTATCTTTACAAGAAGATAATTCTAAATTCTCGCATTGTGTATAATTTCTACTGGCACATCTGCTTTCAGAATAATTATCTGAATTACTAATTAAAATATCGTTGCTTGACTGCGTTGAGTCAGAAGTTTTATAACAGGATTTATCAACAGTCGATATGGTCAATAAACTTTCCATAACCATTTTCTGGTTAAGATTGCTGAAGAAATGTGGCCTGTATCATGTTAACATGTAAAACTTCATTTTTTGCTAAATCAGGGACCATAACACTGGTGTTACTGGTCCGATCTGGCCCATTATCGAACTCTTCCGAGATCTTATGGTCATATAAAATCTGTCCAAGTTTGGTTAAGATTGCTCAAGAAATGTCGCCTCTATCGTGTAAACAAGACGAAAAACTGTATTTTTTGCTAATTCAGGGACCATAACTCTGGCTTTACTGGTCCGATCTGGCCTATTATCGAACTCGTCCGAGATCTTATGGTCATATAAAATCTGTGCAAGTTTGGTTAAGATAGCTCAAGAAATGTGGCCTCTATCGTGTAAACAAGACGAAAAACTGCATTTTTTGATAATTCAGGGACCATAACTCTGGCGTTACTGATCCGATCTGGCCCATTATCGAACTTATGGTCATATACAATCTGTGCAAGTTTGGTTAAGATTGCTCAAGAAATGTGGCCTCTATCGTGTAAACAAGCTAAATATTGATGACAGACGACAGACGACAGACGCCGGACAAAGAATGGTCACAAAAGATGAGCATTTTGTACTCAGGTGAGCTAAAAATAATAATAAAAAAGAAATATAAACAAGAGGTCAATGACCTTGAAGCTCTACTGATTGATTTTGATTTCAGGAAGTAGTCGCTACAGACTTGTTTTTTGAAAAATTATTTTTAGCCGTGGCGGCCATCTTGAATTTCCGGCCGACCTGAAATTTTGCTAGGATCAATTAGACATCAAGAGCAACATTCCTGTGAAGTTTCATGAAAATCCGTCAAGTAGTTTCACAGGAATAGTCGCTACAAGTTTTCATTATATAACTCTACGTACACAAAGATGGCCGCTGACAGCCATGTTTAACGTCGAATCAAAATAATGTTTGACTCTGATAACCATCATGTCATGCTGATCATTTTACAAGAAGTCCCATATCAATATCACTTATAGTTTTCAAGACGTAGTCGCTACAAACTTCTTTTTTAAAAAAAAATCTAATTTTAGAAGTGGCGGCCATCTTGAATTTCTGGCCGATCTGAAATTTTGCTAGGATCAATTAAACATTAAGAGCCACATTCCTGTAAAGTTTCATGAAAATCTGCCAAGTAGTTTCAAAGGATTAGTCGCTACAAGTTTTTACTATATAACTGTATGTAAACAAAGATGGCCGCTGGAAGCCATGTTTAACGTTGAATCAAAACAATTTTTGACAAGGACCAACATCATGTCATGCTGATCATTTTACAAAAAGTCCAATATCAATATCACTTATAGTTTTCAAGTAATTAATAAGTCGCTACAAACTTGTATTTTGAAAATCTATTTTTAGCCATGGCAGCCATCTTGAATTTCCGGGCGACCTGAAATTTTGCTAGGATCAATTAGACATCAAGAGCAACATTCCTGTGAAGTTTCATGAAAATCCGTCAAGTAGTTTCAGAGGAGTAGTCGCTACAAGTTTTCATCATATAACTCTATGTAAACAAAGATGGCCACTGGCAGCCACGTTTAACTTCAAATCAAAATAATGTTTGACTCTGATAACCATCATGTCATGCTGATCATTTTCCAAAAAGTCCCATATCAATATCACTTATAGTTTTCAAGACGTAGTCGCTACAAACTTCTTTTTTAAAAATCTATTTTTAGCTGTGGCGGCCATCTTGAATTTCTGGCCGATCTGAAATTTTGCTAGGATCAATTAGACATTAAGAGCAACATTCCTGTAAAGTTTCATGAAAATCTGTAAAGTAGTTTCAGAGGAGTAGTCGCTACAAGTTTTCATTATATAACTCTATGTAAACAAAGATGGCCACTGGCAGCCATGTTTAATGTCGAATCAAAACGATTTTCGACAAGGACCAACATCATGTCATGCTGATCATTTTAGAAAAAGCCCCATATCAATATCACTTATAGTTTTCATGAAGAAGTCGCTACAAACTTGTTTTTTAAAAACCTATTTTAGATCTGGCGGCCATCTTGGATTTCACATCAACATGAATTTTTGCTAGGATCAACTAGACTTCATGGGCAACATTTCTGTAAAGTTTCATGAAAATCCATTCAGTAGTTTCAGAGGAGAAGTCGCTACAAAAAAAAGTTTACGGACAGACAGACGGACAGACAGACAGACGGACAGACGGACGACGGACGCCGCACCACGGCATAAGCTCTGCTGATCTCTGATCAGTAGAGCTAAAAACTAATTAAAAAAAAATTAATTAAAAAATGAATACAAAAAATCACAAGAGGGCCTGTGAACGCTCTACTTGCTAATATGGCTCTTATAACATCAATAAAGCGAGTGACTATCGTCTTAAAGAGGCAAAATATAGCATTTTTAACTAAATCAAGAGCCATAACTCTGTCGTTACTGGTCCGATCTGGCTGGTTTTCGAACTTGGCCAGTGGAGATAATAACAAAAGGTCAATGACCTTGAAGCTATACTGATAGGTTTTTGATAGCTAGATCAGCATTCCTGTGAAGTTTCATGAAAATCCGTCAAGTAGTTTCAGAGGAGTAGTCGCTACAAGTTTTCATTATATAAAATAACGTAAACAAAGATGGCCGCTGAAAAAGTCCCATATCAATATCACTTTATAGTTTTCAAGAAGTAGTCACTACAAACTTGTATTTTGAAAATCTATTTTTAGCGATGGCGGCCATCTTGAATTTCTGGTCGGCCTGAAATTTTGCTAGGATCAATTAGACATCAAGAGCAACATTCCTGTGAAGTTTCATGAAAATCAGTCAAATAGTTTCAGAGGAGTAGTCGCTACAAGTTTTCATTATATAACTCTATGTAGGTGTAGCACACCCATTGCAACACAGGAAGTGTCGGCCTGGGGTAGTCGCATAATGGCGTCAATAAATAATTCTCATATCTTTTTGTAAAAAAAAGGCATTTTCACTTATTTAAAGTGCTATTTTTGGTTTATATCTCATTGTTGATCTATTTGTTACATTTTTCAAGCATTGCCATGTTAAATTGTGAGTTTTTAATTTATTTTGCTTATATGGAAATGAGTGTATGAATACAATATTATGGCATCTCAGTGTTTATGTTTTTAAAGGGACCATTCATTCATGAGACAAGTTCTTTCTTAGAAGATACATGACCCCCATTTTTCTGTGGATTTTTTGGCAGCATATGTGTCATTTGTGATGAGAATGTAAGTTATTCATTTTTAATTTGGGCCCAGATATGAATGACAACATGGCATTTAAATTTTAATTCACACACAACTCAATGCGTTACAATCAATGGGTGTGTTACACCTATAAGGCGGGATCTGTGAATTGTCATTTTCTCTCAGATTCTTACTTAACTGGCATTTTTCCTTTTGGAATGATTATTTATCTTCAAAAAAACACTTTACACTCTTTTAAAACCGGCTACTAGGCTTGTTTGATATCAACATGTAGATATGTGTATTTGTCATCATAATTTAGCTGTACTATTTTTAAAATCCTGCTTTTATAGGTATGACACCACAAAATCCTTCCCCTTACCCCCTAAAATTGGGTTTACTGAGATAATGTCAGAGAGAACTGAAGGCAGAGTATGCTGCCCAATCATTAAAACTTGGCTTTTAATCACAAAGCTATAACCAGACTTGCATTTAGGAGTATTTGTGATGCCTGTATATTCATGTAGTGTTACCAAATTAAGGTATGCCACCAAAAGTGAAAAATTGCCTTGAAAATTGGATGCTGGCATGAAAATCAGCACATTTTGCATTCAAAGAGCAGTTTTGGTAGCTAAACCTCTTGATTTCTTCATGTGTATTGACTATATGAAGCATTTAATCCATTATATCAAGTATAGGTATGCCCAATGTCATTTTATAAAACAGTTTAAGTAGGTTAAAACTGGAAAAAAGTATGCTGATTTTTGTTGCTGTCGACCGCTCTGTTCTCTTTTGAAACGCGTATATCTTAATCGATTCTTAGTCGATTCGCGAAAACTTTCCTTTCTTTAATGCGTTATAGTCTAGGCTTTGTCAGAATAGCTGCTTCGAAAATTCACTCATAGTTAAGTATTCTTATAGGTGTAGCACACCCATTGCAACACAGGAAGTGTCGGCCTGGGGTAGTCGCATAATGGCGTCAATAAATAATTCTCATTTCTTTTTGTAAAAAAAGGCATTTTCACTTATTTAAAGTGCTATTTTTGGTTTATATCTCATTGTTGATCTATTTGTTACATTTTTCAAGCATTGCCATGTTAAAATTGTGAGTTTTTAATTTATTTTGCTTATATGGAAATGAGTGTATGAATACAATATTATGGCATCTCAGTGTTTATGTTTTTAAAGGGACCATTCATTCATGAGACAAGTTCTTTCTTAGAAGATACATGACCCCCATTTTTCTGTGGATTTTTTGGCAGCATATGTGTCATTTGTGATGAGAATGTAAGTTATTCATTTTTAATTTGGGCCCAGATATGAATGACAACATGGCATTTAAATTTTAATTCACACACAACTCAATGCAACAATCAATGGGTGTGTTACACCTGTAAGCAAAGATGACAAAGATGGCCGCGCGGCCATGTTTAACATCACATCAAAATAATTTTCGACAAGGATCAACACCAATCCATACTGATCTTTTTAGAAAAAGTCCCATATCAATATCACTGATAGTTTTCAAGAAGTACTCGCTACAAACTTGTTTTTTGAAAACCTATTTTTAGCTGTGGCGGCCATCTTGAATTTCCAACCACCCTGAAATGTTGCTAGGATCATTTAGACATCAAGAGCAACATTCCTGTGAAGTTTCATGGAAATCCGTCGAGTAGTTTCAGAGGAGTAGTCGCTACAAGTTTTTACTAAATAACTCTATGTAAACAAAGATGGCCCCTGCAGCAATGTTTAACGTCGAATCAAAACGATGTCATGCTGATCATTTTAGAAAAAGTCCCATATCAATAACACTTAGAGTTTTCAAGAAGTAGTCGCTACAAACTTGTTTTTTACAAATCTATTTTTAGATTTGGTGGCCATCTTGGATTTCACATCAACATGAATTTTTGCTAGGATCAACTAGACTTCATGGGCAACATTTCTGTAAAGTTTCATGAAAATCCATTCAGTCGTTTCAGAGAAGTAGTCGCTACAAAAAAAAGTTTACGGACAGACCGACGACGGACACCGCACCACGGCATAAGCTCTGCTGTTCTCAGATCAGTAGAGCTAAAAATCAAAAAAATAAAATAATTAAAAAATAAAATGAAATCCAAAAAAAAATAAAATAATAATAATAATAAAAGAAAAATCTGGAAAAGTTTGATAAAGATCAGATGAAAAATGAAGGCCCTATCGCCTTAACAAGGCAAAATATAGCATTTTTAATGAAATCAAGGGCCATAACTCAGCCGTTACTGGTCCAATCTGGCTGGTTTTCGAACTTTTTCAAACTTTTTCGAGCTTTTATTGACATTAACAATCTGGTAAAGTTTGGTAAAGATCAGAAGGAAAATGAAGGCCCTATCGTCTTTACGAGGCAAAATATAGCATTTTTAACTAATCAAGGGCCATAACTCCGCTGTTACTGGTTTTCGAACTTGTCCGAGCTATCGTTGACATTAACAATCTGGTAAAGTTTGGTAAAGATCGGATGAAAAATGAAGGCCCTATCGTCTTAACAGGTTTAACTAAATCAAGGGCCATAACTCCGCTGTTTCTTGTCCGATCTGGTTGGTTTTCGATCTTATCCGAGCTTTTATTGACATTAACAATCTGGTTAAAGTTTGGTAAAGATCGGATGAAAAATGAAGGCCCTAACGTCTTAACGAGGCAAAATATAGCATTTTTAACTAATCAAGGGCCATAACTCCGCTGTTGCTGGTTTTCGAACTTGTCCGAGCTATCGTTGACATTAACAATCTGGTAAAGATTGGTAAAGATTAGATAAAAAATGAAGGCTCTATCGTCTTAACGAGACAAAAGTTAACGATGGACGACAGACCGACGGACATCTCGGCATCCCAGAAGCTCTGCTGGCCTTTGGCCACTAGAGTTAAAAAATCAAGTTAAAAAATAAAAAAAATAATAATTCAAACAAGAGGGCCATGATGGCCCTATATCGCTCACCTGAGTTAATTTGAACCAATACAAGAGGGCCAGGGCCGACAAGATGGCCCTAAAGCGATCACCTGAGTACTGGCACATTATCGAACTTCTTCGAAATCTTATGGTCATATACAATCTGTGCAAGTTTGGTTAAGATTGTTCAAGAAATGTGGGCTCTGTTGTTTATAACAACATTGATATAGACAGTTTAAGACGCAACATTTATATAGACAGTTTAAGACGCTGACAAAGTTTGGTAAAGATCAAATACAAAATGAAGGTGCTAGAGAGTAACACCTTGGGCAGAGCCAAATGTGACCCCAGGGCTACATGTAATATATGACAGCTGTGTGCTTTGTGGTTTTAGAGAAGAAGATTTTTTAAGTTTTTCCCTATACAAGTCTATGTAAAATGTGACCCCTGGGGCGGGGCTAAATGTGAATCCAGGGTCACCATTTGAACAAACTTGTTAAAGGACCATAAGAGTATAGTAAATGCAAAATATTAAACCTCTGGCTCTTGTAGTTCCAGAGAAGAAGACTTCAATGTGTTTCCTATGTAAGTCTATGCAAAACTGTGACCCACGGAGTGGGGTCAAATTTTACCCGAGGGTCACCATTTGAACAAACTTGGTAGAGGACCATAATCTTATAGTAAATGCAAAATATTAAACCTCTGACTCTTGCAGTTTCAGAGAAGATTGTTTTTTTCCTATATATATGTCTATATAAAACTGTGACCCCCGGGGTCACCATTTGAACAAACTTGGTAGAGGACCATAAGCTTATAGCAAATGCAAAATATTGAACCTCCGGCTCTTGCAGTTCCAGAGAAGAAGATTTTTTTCAGTTTTTCCCTATACAAAACTGTGACCCCCGGGGCGGGGCCAAATGTGACCCCAGGGTCACCATTTGAACAAACTAAGTAGAGGACCATAAGCTGATGCTACATGTAATACATGAGAGCACCGTGCCATGTGGTTCCAGAGAAGAAGATTTTTTTCAGTTTTTCCCTATACAAAACTGTGACCCCCGGGGCGGGGCCAAATTTGACCCCTGGGTCACCATTTGAACAAACTTGGTAGAGGACCATAAGCTTATAGCAAATGCAAAATATTAAACCTCTGGTTCTTGCAGTTTCAGAGAAGAAGATTTTTTGAGTTTTTCCCTATACATGTCTATGTAAAACATGTGACCCTTGGGGCGGAGCTAAATGTGACCCGAGGGTCACCATTTGAACAAACTTGGTAAAGGACCATAAGCTTATAGTAAATGCAAAATATCAAACCTCTGGCTCTTGTAGTTTCCGAGAAGAAGATTTTTTAAAAATATTTCCTATATAAGTCTATGTAAAACTGTGACCCCCGGGGCGGAGACAAATTTGACCCCAGGGTCACCATTTGAACAAACTTAGTAGAGGACCATAAGCTGATGCTACATGTAATACATGAGACCTCTGTGCCTTGTGGTTTCAGAGAAGAAGATTTTTTAAAGTTTTTTCCTATGTAAGTCTATGAAAAACATGCAAAATCTCAATATACAAACTTTGGACCCCCGGAGCACAGCCACTTTTGACCCCGGGGACTTCATTTGAACAAACTTGATAATCTAGGCGTTGTCGATCATTTCAAAAGAAAAACTGTCGAAATCTGTTCAGCGGTTCTTGAGAAGAAGATTTTTTAAAGTTTTGACCATATATGGTACTGGCAGCCATCTTGGATGTTGCGTTGACCTAATTTTAACAAATCTAAAAAGCATTCATCTAATGATCATCCACGTGAAGTATGGTCGAAATTGGCCAAGCGGTTTCTGAGGAGAAGTCGTTTGAAGCAAAAGTTAACGACGACGGACGGATGACGGACGACGGACGACGGACGAAGAGTGATCCCAATAGCTCACCTGTGAGCCTTCGGCTCAGGTGAGCTAAAAAAGATATTAAAAAAAATAAATAAAAAAAACAAAAAAAAAACATTAAAAAAAAAAATTCAACAATTAATTCAAACAAATATAACTACATTTTGATCAGAACCCTGATCAAACAGGCTTTCCTGTCTTTATGACATCATGATGTAACAACTGTCAGAGTTGCCTAATATCACTGTCATGTAACTTGTACGGCTACTGTACGGCTAGCCTATTTCATTATTTTCAAGATGGCGGACATGTCAACATCTGAAAAGTAAGTGCCTTACATTTTTGCTCGTTACTTAATTAATTTGGCGTGACATGCACAGATATTATGTTGACAGTTAGATAAATGATTCCTTTACACTCGGCTGCATAGTATGTAACAAAGGATTTATTACTTTTTGAAAAATCATCGCTGAAGCATGTCAATTTTTGTCAATCTGAAATCGAAGCGAGGAGTCGCACATGTTTTGAACCATTACTGGATTGTTTCTTCACGGATCGAAGCGAAATAACTTGTATTAGTTACTTTGTGATGATATCTAAATGACCAGAAAACGAATTTCTTGTGAACTATGCAATAAATAAGCAAATTTCTGATTAAAAAAATATTAGGCTGTACAGTGCGTTACCATTTCAAATTTCCTACTGTACGGTGCGTTCAGAAACCAAATCTGTACAGTGCGTTACACACATTTGACAAAATTACTGTACGGTGCGTTATGTATAACTGAAGAGTTTTGGTGTGTTTTAGATGTAGACCATTTCTATATATTTTTGTTCTTTTAAATAAGAAAAGTTGTTTTATTTTTAGTTTCAGAGTTTCGAACGTTGCAAGTTATAGCAAGACACATAGATTGTTTTAAGGATATATTGCTCTTTCAGATTTTACGCTGAACTTCGTTGTTCATCTACATTTATGTATCTTGTTACAGGAATACTTATTCTTAATTGCAATTCTACAAATTGCAGATTATAATAAGAAAGAAAAACACATAATATTTTTGTATTTGAAAAATTATGCTTGCCTCCAAGTTTCACTACAGTGTACACTTTTAGAAACTGTCGTGTACCGCCTAAGTATGGTTATCGAGAGTGATTTGGTTTAAACATATTTTATTTCACATGTATTTACACTATTTGTACACAATAGAAGAAAAAGGATTAGAACGAAAGTAAAATAAGTATGATGTTCTTTTCTAGGTACAATATTAATTGTATACAATTGATGGCATGTTTTATAACAGCAGTAATTTGATTTGTTTATAACATAAATTCTGAAGGTAGGAGCAATGAATAGTGATAACTAAAATAGTTTCCAGATGGTTTGTTTAATTAAATGAAAGAAACATAAGATAGTAGAGTAGTAAGGCATTCAAAGTGAAAGAAAAGAATAGAACAACTTGAAATGTTAAATCAAGTAGAAGAGAATACAATTTAAATGTCATTTTATCATCATTTTATCATCGTTGCTTGAAATGAGGGTAAATGGAAATTGACACACGGAAGATGGTGCTGCCGTTTTGGAACATACAACAACAGAGTGAATAAAACAAACTACTGGATAAATTGTTTTGAGTTGTGTTTCTTATATATATATATTTATGTACCGCCCTGAAGATAAGAACGGTTGTACATTTTCGTATCCAAAGAAATGTGTTTTTTAGTGTTGTGTTGGTAGACGGGGAATTGAATTTAGAAATATATTTCTTATACTGGTGTACTTATTGCAGTTAAAACAAGAGCTGTCAGAGAACAGCGCAGCTCGACTATTCGATTTTTCAGAGAATAATAAATTTATAGCTAGTATATACCATCAGAAAACAAGGCTACAACAATGTGGGGTGGGGTTGGGAGCACAACATAACTATGTGTAAGAATTGACCAAAACTATACAGAAATATGTAAAAAAAAAGTGGGGATGGGGAAGAGGCGTGGGTGGGGAGGGCAACATATATGTGTAAGAATTGACTAAAACAACAAAGAAATATGCAAAAAAAAAATAAAATAAAAAAATCATGTGTTGGGGTTGGGGGGTGAGAGGCGGGGGGGGGGGCAACATATATGTGTAAGAATTGATAAAAGCAACACAGAAATATGTAAAAAATAAAATACAAAATAGTTTCAAGTGGGGGGGGGGGGGGGGGGGGGGGGAGAGGCGGGAGTGGGTTGGGGCGGGGGGAGGGGGCAACATATATGTGTAAGAATTGACTAAAACAACAAAAAAATATGTAAAAAAAAAAAAAGTTTCAAGTGCGCGGGGAGGTGGCAACATATATGTAAGAATTTACAAAAGCAACACAGAAATATGTAAAAAAAAAATAGTTTCAAGTGGGGGTGGGGTGTGGGTGGGTGGGGGGGGGGGGGGGGGGGGGAATTGACTAAAACAACAAAAAAATATGTAAAAAAAAAAAAAGTTTCAAGTGGGCGGGGAGGGGGCAACATATGTGTAAGAATTGACAAAAGCAACACAGAAATATGTAAAAAAAAATAGTTTCAAGTGGGGGGGGGGAGCGGGGGGGAGCGGGGGGAGAGGCAGGAGTGGGTTGGGGGGGGGAGGGGGCAACATATATGTGTAAGAATTGACTAAAACAACAAAGAAATAAGTAAAAAAAAAAAAATCTAGTGTGGGGGGATGAGAGGCGGAGAGGGGGGAAAAAGGTGGGGGGAGGGGGGTGGCGGGGGGGGGGGGGGGGGGGGGGGGGGGGGCTAGGGAAGGTTGCAACATATATGTGTAAGAATTGACTAAAACAACACAGAAATATGTAAAAAAAAAAAAAAAAAAGAGGTCAATGACTGATTGATTTTGATTTCAGCCGTGGCGGCCATCTTGAATTTCCGGCCGACCTGAAATTTTGCTAGGATCAATAAGACATCAAGAGCAACATTCCTGTGAAGTTTCATGAAAATCCGTCAAGTAGTTTCACAGGAATAGTCGCTACAAGTTTTCATTATATAACTCTATGTAAACAAAGATGGCCGCTGACAGCCATGTTTAACGTCGAATCAAAATAATGTTTGACTCTGATAACCATCATGTCATGCTGATCATTTTACAACATATATGTGTAAGAACACAGAAATATGTAAAAAAAAAAATAGTTTCAAGTGGGGGTGGGGTGTGGGGGGGAGCGGGGGTGAGAGGCGGCAGTGGGTTGGGTGATGGGGGAAAACATATATGTGTAAGATTTGACTAAAACAACAAAGAAATATGTAAAAAATAAAAATGTTTCAAGTGGGGGGGGGGGGGGGGGACAGGCAGGAGTGGGTTGGGTGATGGGGGACAACATATATGTGTAAGAATTGACTAAACAACACAGAAATATGAAAAAAAATAAAAAAAAATAAAAAAATAAAAAAAGGTGTGGAGGGGAGTGGGGGCGGGGGGGAGTGGGGGGTGGGGGAGGAGGGACCCCATGCCCCAATATGGGTGAAGTAATAAGATGCATAATGCTATAACAAATCCCAAACCAAAATTATAGATATATACATGCTTACATGCAAACCTAGATCTACCTTTATTGCACATTTTATGGGCCATCACAATTTGGGTTCCATGGGAGCCCAAAATTTGCAGAAGACAAAATTACTTATCCAACCCTTTACAACATACTATAAGGAAACCAATTCCAAAATTTAGTTCAGCTAGGACAAGAAATGTAAGAGATATAGACCTGTAAACACAGCTTACACACAAAATTTGATGTGAAACAGACATATTTTAAGGGCTATCAGAATTTGGGTTCCATGGGAGCTCAGGGGTTACAGGAAACAAAATTATTTAAGCAGCCCTTACGATAATGCTATAAGGAAGCTAATGGCCAAATTTGGTTGTGCTAGGGTAAGAATTGTAAGAGATATAGACTTGTAAACACAGCTTACACGCAAAATTTTATGTGAAATGGGGCACATTTTATGGGCTATCATAATTTGGGTTCCATGGGAGCCCGTGGGTTACAGGAACCAAAATTGCTTATGCAGTCCTTAAGATAATGCTATAAGGAAGCCCATGAACAAATTTGGTTGTGCTAGGATAAGAAAGGTAAGAGATATAGACTTGTAAACACAGCTTACACGCAAACCTTGATGTGGGACGCCGACGCCGGGGTGATTACATAAGCTCTCTTATTCTTCGAATAGTCGAGCTAAAAAGAAGTGTTCAGCATTTTCTATGAGTCAACAGGAAACAACGAGTAACTGCCATTTAAACGCATTCTAGTGAACAGTATTTGAAGGTTTCTTTGTCGGAAGCAGTAGTTTAATGGAATGTTGTTACTACATGTATCACTATTAAATGAGTTTTTGAAAGAATTGAATTGAATGTTGTTTAACGGCTCATCCACACAGTACAGGTTATTTAGAGCCGCCCCAGAGAGAGGGGAAGGATACATAGGAATCCGGGAACCTGCCCTACTCTTATTATCGAATAGATTCCTATGGTTCTTTAACGTGCTCGGTTGATAGACCGATACACGGGACCGCCCGGTTTACATCCCCATCCGACGGACGAGGCTAAGGAAAAGTGTATTGCCCAAGAACACACCGACGGAACTCAGTGGCACCACGGAGGATTGAACCCGGGGCCTCCAAGAGGCCCAAGTGGGCCTGTAGATGCTCTACTGGTATGATGTGATTCAAAAACATAAACATGATAGAGGCCAACCCAAGAAACATGTTTCCTATATATAACTCTACGTAAACTTTGGGTTATCGTGGCGGCCCTTTTGAATATTTGACGACAACGAAAAACACGAACTTGACAGAGGCCAACAACAGGAACATGTATATGATATTTAACTAGAAAGGAATAAGTGGTAATATGTCGTTTGATAAATGTCCTTAAATTTGACCCAACTTTAACCATGTTGGCCATCATGGATGACCTGAGGCCCCAAAAACAAAAATCTGAGGGGGACTAACCCAAAGATCATTGTGATCAAAGTTTCATCAAAATCCTTCAAGCGGTTTCAGAGAAGATGTCAATTTTAACGTTTTCCTATATAACTCTATGTAAACTTTGGGTCGCTGTGGCGGCCATTTTGATTATTCGACGATAACAAAAAACACAAGCTTGATAGAGGCTAACCCAAGGAACACGTTTATGATATTTTACAAGAATGGAATAAGTGGTTTCGTCGGAGATGTCGTTTGAAATTTCCTTGAATTTGACCTAGTTTTAGCCATGGCGGCCATCTTGGATGAATGGCAGCCGCAAAAAAAACAAATCTGAGACGGACTATCCCAAAGATCACTGTGATTTAAGTTTCATCAAAATCCTTCAAGCAGTTTCAGAGAAGATGTCATTTTTAACGTTTTCCTATATAACTCTATATAAACTTTGGGTCACTGTGGCGGCCATTTTGATTATTCGACAATAACGAAAAACACATGGTGGCCATCTTGGATGACTGGCGGCCGAGAAAAAACACATATCTGAGGGGGACTATGCTACAGATCATTGTAATGGTTTCATCAAAATCCTTCAAGCGGTTTCAAAGATGTAATTTTTAGCCTTTTTTTTTATAACTCTATGTAAACTTTGAGTCGCCATTTTGATTATTCGACGATAACGAAAAACACAAACTTGATAAGAGGCCAACCCAAGGAACATGTTTATGGTATTTCACAATAATGAAATAAGTTTCGGAGGAGATGTCGTTTGAAAATTCCTTAAATTTGACCTAGTTTTAGCCATTACGGCCATCTTGGATGACTGGCGGCCATGAAAAACACAAATCTGAGAGGGGGCCTCCTAAGTGTCACAAAACAATCAAGAGTAAAGCGTATTGGTCGTACACATCTCTTGTAAGCACCTGTCAGTCACACGCTAATCCATTGTTCAGTTGAGAAAACAATTCTCAATGTCCAGGTAACACGGAAAAGCGTTCAATTTTAAGTGGCCGCTAGAGGGCGTCCGAAAGGGCCGTTTAATAAGTTTAGTTTTGTGCTAGTGCATGTAAAAGTATAGGTCTATCTCTTTAAAGGGAAAAGTTGTTTAAGGGTCCTTTCGTGTAGATGTAAATACTGCACATGTTGCCACGTGTGTCGCTGAAAGAACGTGGGAAATAATGGTTTGGGCGGAACATTTGCCATAAAGTGCATTATTGTCCAGTAATGGCTGGGATTGACTGAAAGTTGCTTTGTCTGAAGCAGAAGTTGGACAGGGCGAAATTCACAGGCAATATGTGGTCAGTATTTATTTTATGAATTTTATCGTACATTTGTATTCAGTGGGCGGCGCCATCTTGGTTGGCGTTGTTACGACATCCGGTTAGCTTTTATGTTTCTCAAACATTAACTTGAGACTAGCATATGATTTTGAAGTTAACTTTATTAGATGTAATTATTGTAATTGATCATTAATTGTAAATCAATATTAATTTGATAACGTTGTATAATAGGTGCATTAGTTGACGTTGCGTATAACTCAGCGATTGTAATACACGACTGAACTGATAATGTTGTATATTAGGTGCATTAGTTAACAGTGAGATGATTGACTAGTATAAATGTTCGACGCGTATACATGGCGTTGTAGAATATACATCCATTGCTACTCATCATAATTAGAGAGTGGCTTGCATATATTTATTAGATAATGATTTGTTGGTGTAATGATAATTATATAAGATTGGTGTGTTTATGAATCGACATCTAAAACGTATGTATTATTACAGCCTAACACGTCCGGTGGAGATAACACTTCCGGAGTGGAGATAACCGGTCCGATGTGGAGATAAGCCTTCCGCAGTGGAGCTAAGCCTTCCACGCATAACGTTACGAGCGGTGGAGACGGTCCCCGTACCTGTGCAACATGGCCAGGTTATAGTATCAACAACCCCCAGGACACGAGGTGGGCCCGTTATCAGTCCTCACTGGAGTAACTTCAGTCACAACCTCGGTGGAGGTTAATTATCATATATATCGCGTCATCAACCCTTATAGAAGGCATTTGATGACAATCACTCATTGGATTTGTGCATCATCATCTTCATGAGCTCTCGCGCATCACATTCATCGCGCTAGACCATACTTCTTGTGCACATCAACATTGTTATAACTTTAACAACACTTTCGTGTCATATATAGTCAGCAGACATTCAGTATTTGTAACAATACTTCGAACTTCTTATAGAACAGTCTTTTTCATATTTCAGCTTGTAAATGCAGTCACCGTCATTGATTCTTTCTTGAGTTAGCCCCAACCACTAGGGTCATCTTGCGACACTAACTAACATTGTGATGAAGTTTCATCAAAATCCTTCAAGCGGTTTCAGAGATGTCGATTTTATCAAATTGCTAACAGACGGACGGACGAAAAGTGATCGCATAAGCTCGTTTGGCCTTTGGCCAGTAGAGCTAAAAAACATCAAAAACATTTCAGCAGTTCTTGAGAAAAATATTTTTTATGGTTTTGACCATATATGGTAATGGTGGCCATCTTGGATGCCGCATTGACCTAATTTGTATAACTTTGGAAGGCATTGACCTCAGTATCATCCATGTGAAATTTGGTCAAAATTGGTCAAGCACTTTCTGAGGAGATGTTGTTTACAAATGTTGACTGACGGACGGACAGACGCCGTACGAAAAGCGGCTCAGCTGAGCTAATTAAAAATGTCAAAGGGCCATAACTCTGTCCAAAATCTCGAACCGGAACATATTCACAATATGTACTACTAGACCTTATACCGATGCTTCCAGTTAATTTAGGAGGAGTAGCGGTGACAACAAATTTAAAGTTAAAATGTCAAAGGGCCATAACTACATCACAAATCATCGAACTCGAACACAAACGCGGTATATGCACAACTAGACATCACACCGATGCTTCCTGTCAATTTTTTGCGAAATCCAACAAGTGGTTTAGGAGAAGTAGCAGCGACAACATTTGTGACAGACAGACGACAGTCACAGCAAAAACATGTCTCCTTCATTTCGTGGGGGGAGATAATTTAATGATAATTTCACTTAAGCTATTCCTAGTGCAAAGATAGTCTCATTAAACTCTCATAAATATCTAAAGTATTAACATCGTCCAACTTAAACATTGAAATAAAATAATCTTGATACAAGAAATAATACCTTTTTAATATGGACATAGCGTCGTATGTCCATGTCATCAGAGCTATTTTTAACATCGGGCTTAACAAAGAGGCTGACACGGTCAACAGTGGAAATGATGATATCAGCCCAGCCAATTGGAAGGTTCTCCTCACTCAATAACTGATTAGTAAGGACTGTCAGATGCTCGTGATGCTCCTGTCTGCAAGCATAACAAATTAATGGACAACTGTTATTAACATCAAGGTCAAATGCACCGTATGTTTTATAAGGACAGACGAGGTACAAGGTGAAATGCACAGTAGGTTATATAGAGACAAGAGAGGTACAAGGTGAAATGCACAGTAGGTTATATAGAGACAAAACAGTCACATGGTGAAATGCACAGTAGGTTATATAGAGACAAGAGAGGTACAAGGTGAAATGCACAGTAGGTTACATAGGGACAGGTGAGGTACATGGTGAAATGCACAGTAGGTTGTATAGAGACAAAAGAGGTACAAGGTGAAATGCACAGTAGGTTATATAGAGACAAGAGAGGTACAAGGTGAAATGCACAGAAGGTTACATAGGGACAGGTGAGGTACATGGTGAAATGCACAGTAGGTTATATAGAGACAAGAGAGGTACAAGGTGAAATGCACAGTAGGTTATATAGAGACAAGAGAGGTACAAGGTGAAATGCACAATAGGTTATATAGGGACTGGAGAGGTACAAGGTGAAATGAACAGTAGGTTATATAGAGACAAGAGAGGTACAAGGTGAAATGCTGCACAGTAGGTTATATAGAGACAAGAGAGGTACAAATGCACATAGGTTATATAGGGACAGGAGAGGTACAAGGTGAAATGCACAGTAGGTTACATAGGGACAGGTGAGGTACATGGTGAAATGCACAGTAGGTTGTATAAGAGACAAAAGAGGTACAAGGTGAAATGCACAGTAGGTTATATAGAGACAAGAGAGGTACAAGGTGAAATGCACAGTAGGTTATATAGAGACAAGAGAGGTACAAGGTGAAATGCACAGTAGGTTATATAGAGACAAGAGAGGTACATGGTAAAATGCACAGTAGGTTATATAGAGAGGTACAAGGTGAAATTCACAGTAGGTTATATAGAGACAAGAGAGGTACAAGGTGAAATGCACATAGGTTATATAGGGAGAGGAGAGGTACAAGGTGAAATGCACAGTAGGTTATATAGGGACAGAAGAGGTACAAGGTGAAATGCACAGTAGGTTACATAGGGACAGGTGAGGTACATGGTGAAATGCACAGTAGGTTGTATAGAGACAAAAGAGGTACAAGGTGAAATGCACAGTAGGTTATATAGAGACAAGAGAGGTACAAGGTGAAATGCACAGTAGGTTACATAGGGACAGGTGAGGTACATGGTGAAATGCACAGTAGGTTATATAGAGACAAGAGAGGTACAAGGTGAAATGCACAGTAGGTTATATAGAGACAAGAGAGGTACAAGGTGAAATGCACATATGTTATATAGGGACAAGAGAGGTACAAGGTTAAATGCACAGTAGGTTACATAGGGACAGGTGAGGTACATGGTGAAATGCACAGTAGGTTATATAGAGACAAGAGAGGTACATGCTGAAATGCACAGTTTCATGAACATAGGTCAAATACTCTGGATCTTGCAGTTTCAGAGAAGAAGATTTTTTAACTGTTTTCCAATATAAGTCTATGTAAAACTGTGAACCTGGGGCGGGGCCAAATTTGACCCCAGGGTCACCATATGAACAAACTTAGTAGAGGACCATAAGCTGATGCTACATGTAATACAAGAGAACTCTGTGCCTTGTGGTTTCAGAGAAGAAGGTTTTTTAAAGTTTTTTCCTATGCAAGTCTATTAAAAACATGCAAAATCTCAATATACAAACTTTGGACCCCCAGGGTACGGCCATTTTTGACCCCGGGGACTTCATTGAATAAACTTGGTAGTCTAGGAGTTAGCGATCATTTTACCTCGTCCAGTAGAGCTAAAAATAGTGAAAACCTAGTGTTCACGATGGAACCTGCATAATTCTAAATATCTTTGTGAAACTTTATCAGATTATTTAAACTCATTGATCAGCACTCTAAATGATTTACTTTTAATTTTGTCTTTTGGCTCTATTGTGTCCCTATTTCTGTAAATGATGAATGTATTTTTTTACTGGAAACAATACCAAATAAATATAAATTTCACACTCTGTTTATATTCCTGTCCTTCCCTTATTTCATTAAAAGATACAATTGCTGACAGTCTAACAGATGTTTCCATGTTTCCTCCATGTTTCCTCAATGTTTCCAGTTTCCATGTTTCCAGTTTCCATGGTTCCATGTTTCCAGTTTCCATGTTTCCAGTTTCCATGTTTCCATGTTTCTTGCACTTCCTCATCTCACGCTCCTTGCTCAGGTGCAACTTCCCACACAAATAAATTCCAACAATTTCAGTATTTTGACTTCTCTTTCTCCATTTTCTGTCCACTCAACTATAGGCATTTTTCCTCCTACTGGTTCCAATTCTGCTCAGTTTTCAAACAGTTCTTGTCGCCATTATACCTTCAAATACATGTTCTTTCCTTGCAACAATGTATTCCCCACAGTTGAACCCATTCCTTCCACCAAATGTTTTTACCATTCAGTACTTTCGGTACTTTGTTGATAGTTTATGGTATTGGCGGCCATTCTTGATGTCGCAATGACCTACTTTTAAAATATTTGAAGAACACTAACCTAAGGATCATCCACGTGAAATTTGGTCAAAACTGACCATGCTGTTTCTGAGGAGAAGTCGTATAGAGAAAAATTTAATGAAGGACGGATGACAGATGGACGAAGTTTGAAGAATGATCCCAATAGCTCACCTCTGGCTCAAGTGAGCTCAAAATTTAAATATTTAATTATTTACCTATAAAAATCAATGGTCTAGAGCAGATAAAACACATGTGAAATAGACAACAAGAGGTCAATGACCTTGAAGCTCTACTGATTGATTTTGATTTCAGGAAGTAGTCGCTACAGACTTGTTTTTTGAAAATCTATTTTTAACCGTGGCGGCCATCTTGAATTTACGGCCGACCTGAAATTTTGCTAGGATCAATTAGACATTAAGAGCAACATTCCTGTGAAGTTTCATGAACATCCGTCAAGTAGTTTCAGAGGAGTAGTCGCTACAAGTTTTTACTATATAACTCTATGTAACCAAAGATGGCCACTGGCAGCCATATTTAACGTCGAATCAAAATAATTTTCCACAAGGATCAACATCATGTCATGCTGATCATTTTACAAAAAGTCCCATATCAATATCTCTTATAGTTTTCAAGAAGTAGTCGCTACAAACTTATTTATTTTAAATCAATTTTTAGCTGTGGCGGCCATCTTAAATTTCCGGCCGACCTGAAATTTTTCTAGGATCAACTAGACTTCAAGAGCAACATTCCTGTGAAGTTTCATGAACATCCGTCAAGTAGTTTCAGAGGAGTAGTCGCTACAAGTTTTTACTATATAACTCTATGTAACCAAAGATGGCCACTGGCAGCCATATTTAACGTCGAATCAGAATAATTTTCCACAAGGATCAACATCATGTCATGCTGATCATTTTACAAAAAGTCCCATATCAATATCACTTATAGTTTTCAAGAAGTAGTCGCTACAAACTTATTTTTTAAAAATCTATTTTTAGCTGTGACGGCCATCTTGAATTTCTGGCATATTTGAAATTTTGCTAGGATCAATTAGACATCAAGAGCAACATTCCTGTAAAGTTTCATGACAATCCGCCAAGTAGTTTCAGAGGAGTAGTCGCTACAAGTTTTTACTATATAACTCTATGTAAACAAAGATGGCCGCTGGCAGCCATGTTTAACGTTGAATCAAAACGATTTTTAACAAGGATCAACACCATGTCATGCTGATCATTTTAGAAAAAGTCCCATATCAATATCACTTATAGTTTTCAAGAAGTAGTCGCTACAAACTTGTATTTTAAAACTCTATTTTTAGCTTTGGCGGCCATCTTGGATTTCACATCAACATGAATTTTTGCTAGGATCAACTAGACTTTATGGGCAACCTTTCTGTAAAGTTTCATGAAAATCCATCCAGTAGTTTCAGAGGAGTAATCGCTACAAGTTTTCATTATATAACTCTATGTAAACAAAGATGGCCACTGGCAGCCATGTTTAACGTCGAATCAAAATAATGTTCGACTCGAATAACCATCATGTCATGCTGATCATTTTAGAAAAAGTCCCATATCAATATCACTTATAGTTTTCAAGAAGTAGTCGCTACAAACTTATTTTTTTGAAAACCTATTTTTAGCTGTGGCGGATCTGAAATTTTGCTAGGATCAATTAGACATCAAGAGCAACATTCCTGTGAAGTTTCATGAAAATCCGTCAAGTAGTTTCAGTAGAGCTAATAAAAACAAGGACAGTGATCAAACTTACTGCAATCTCTCAAATGCCTCTTTCTCCACACAATCTTCACTTGCAATGTCAAGGGTCTTCCATGTTGCTGTTCCAGACATATCATCCAAAGTTCTTTCTGTCTCTACGCCAACGTTTCCAAACATAGGTTCTGGGTCATCTTCTGAACCAATGAGATTCTCCCTAGGTAGTGGTTCATCAAAATGTCTCTCATCCACTGTAATACAATAGGTGCAAATTAAGAAATTTCTTCAACTTTATTCATATATTACCCAGAGACTGTTTACTTGTTTCAAGTAGTATAAGATGAAAAAACACTAATTAGCATAGAAAGGTTCGTGGTGTATTTATCGAAGTCTTAGAATTACTGATTATTTATGTAAACTGAACATAGTGTGACAACAATGATGATGCAGCACACAGTGTGACAACAATGATGATGCAGCACACAGTGTGACAACAATGATGATGCAGCACATAGTGTGGCAACAATAATGATGCAGCACATAGTGTGACAACAATGATGATGCAGCACATAGTGTGACAACAATGATGATGCAGCACATAGTGTGGCAACAATGATGATGCAGCACACAGTGTGACAACAATGATGATGAAGCACATAGTGTGACAACAATGATGATGCAGCACATAGTGTGGCAACAATGATGATGCAGCACATAGTGTGACAACAATGGTGATGCAGCACACAGTGTGACAACAATGGTGATGCAGCACATAGTGTGACAACAATGATGATGCAGCACATAGTGTGGCAACAATAATGATGCAGCACATAGTGTGACAACAATGATGATGCAGCACATAGTGTGACAACAATGATGATGCAGCACATAGTGTGACAACAATGATGATGCAGCACATAGTGTGGCAACAATGATGATGCAGCACATAGTGTGACAACAATGGTGATGCAGCACACAGTGTGACAACAATGATGATGCAGCACACAGTGTGACAACAATGATGATGCAGCGCATAGTGTGACAACAATGATGATGCAGCACATAGTGTGACAACAATGATGATGCAGCACACAGTGTGACAACAATGATGATGCAGCACATAGTGTGACAACAATGATGATGCAGCACATAGTGTGGCAACAATGATGATGCAGCACATAGTGTGACAACAATGGTGATGCAGCACACAGTGTGACAACAATGATGATGCAGCACATAGTGTGACAACAATGATGATGCAGCACACAGTGTGACAACAATGATGATGCAGCACACAGTGTGGCAACAATGATGATGCAGCACACAGTGTGACAACAATGATGATGAAGCACATAGTGTGACAACAATGATGATGCAGCACATAGTGTGGCAACAATGATGATGCAGCACATAGTGTGACAACAATGGTGATGCAGCACACAGTGTGACAACCATGATGATGCAGCACATAGTGTGGCAACAATGGTGATGCAGCACACAGTGTGACAACAATGATGATGCAGCACATAGTGTGGCAACAATGGTGATGCAGCACATAGTGTGACAACAATGATGATGCAGCACATAGTGTGACAACAATGATGATGCAGCACATAGTGTGGCAACAATGATGATGCAGCACATAGTGTGACAACAATGGTGATGCAGCACACAGTGTGACAACAATGATGATGCAGCACACAGTGTGACAACAATGGTGATGTAGCACACAGTGTGACAACAATGATGATGCAGCACACAGTGTGACAACAATGGTGATGCAGCACACAGTGTGACAACAATGATGATGCAGCACACAATGTGACAACAATGGTGATGCAGCACACAGTGTGACAACAATGATGATGCAGCACATAGTGTGACAACAATGATGATGCAGCACATAGTGTGACAACAATGGTGATGCAGCACACAGTGTGACAACAATGATGATGCAGCACATAGTGTGACAACAATGATGATGAAGCACACAGTGTGACAACAATGGTGATGCAGCACACAGTGTGACAACAATGATGATGCAGCACACAGTGTGACAACAATGATGATGCAGCACACAGTGTGACAACAATGATGATGCAGCACATAGTGTGACAACAATGGTGATGCAGCACACAGTGTGACAACAATGATGATGCAGCACATAGTGTGACAACAATGATGATGCAGCACACAGTGTGACAACAATGATGATGCAGCACACAGTGTGACAACAATGATGATGCAGCACATAGTGTGACAACAATGGTGATGCAGCACACAGTGTGACAACAATGATGATGCAGCACACAGTGTGACAACAATGGTGATGCAGCACACAGTGTGACAACAATGATGATGCAGCACACAGTGTGACAACAATGGTGATGCAGCACACAGTGTGACAACAATGATGATGCAGCACACAGTGTGACAACAATGGTGATGCAGCACACAGTGTGACAACAATGATGATGCAGCACATAGTGTGACAACAATGATGATGCAGCACATAGTGTGACAACAATGGTGATGCAGCACACAGTGTGACAACAATGATGATGCAGCACATAGTGTGACAACAATGATGATGCAGCACATAGTGTGACAACAATGATGATGAAGCACACAGTGTGACAACAATGGTGATGCAGCACACAGTGTGACAACAATGATGATGCAGCACATAGTGTGACAACAATGATGATGCAGCACATAGTGTTACAACAATGATGATGCAGCACACAGTGTGACAACAATGGTGATGCAGCACATAGTGTGACAACAATGGTGATGCAGCACACAGTGTGACAACAATGATGATGCAGCACACAGTGTGACAACAATGATGATGCAGCACACAGTGTGACAACAATGATGATGCAGCACACAGTGTGACAACAATAATGATGCAGCACACAGTGTGACAACAATGATGATGCAGCACACAGTGTGACAACAATGATGATGCAGCACACAGTGTGACAACAATGATGATGCAGCACACAGTGTGACAACAATGATGATGCAGCACATAGTGTGGCAACAATGATGATTCAGCACACAGTGTGACAACAATGGTGATGCAGCACACAGTGTGACAACAATGATGATGCAGCACACAGTGTGACAACAATGATGATGCAGCACACAGTGTGACAACAATGGTGATGCAGCACACAGTGTGACAACAATGATGATGCAGCACACAGTGTGACAACAATGGTGATGCAGCACACAGTGTGACAACAATGATGATGCAGCACATAGTGTGACAACAATGGTGATGCAGCACATAGTGTGACAACAATGGTGATGCAGCACACAGTGTGACAACAATGATGATGCAGCACATAGTGTGACAACAATGATGATGAAGCACACAGTGTGACAACAATGGTGATGCAGCACACAGTGTGACAACAATGATGATGCAGCACATAGTGTGACAACAATGATGATGCAGCACATAGTGTTACAACAATGATGATGCAGCACACAGTGTGACAACAATGGTGATGCAGCACATAGTGTGACAACAATGGTGATGCAGCACACAGTGTGACAACAATGATGATGCAGCACAAAGTGTGACAACAATGATGATGCAGCACACAGTGTGACAACAATGATGATGCTGCACATAGTGTGGCAACAATGATGATGCAGCACACAGTGTGACAACAATGATGATGCAGCACATAGTGTGGCAACAATGGTGATGCAGCACATAGTGTGACAACAATGATGATGCAGCACACAGTGTGACAACAATGATGATGCTGCACATAGTGTGGCAACAATGATGATGCAGCACACAGTGTGACAACAATGATGATGCAGCACATAGTGTGGCAACAATGGTGATGCAGCACATAGTGTGACAACAATGATGATGCAGCACACAGTGTGACAACAATGATGATGCAGCACATAGTGTGACAACAATGATGATGCAGCACACAGTGTGGAAACAATGATGATGCAGCACATAGTGTGACAACAATGATGATGAAGCACACAGTGTGACAACAATGATGATGCAGCACATAGTGTGACAACAATGATGATGCAGCACATAGTGTGACAACAATGATGATGCAGCACACAGTGTGACAACAATGATGATGCAGCACACAGTGTGACAACAATGATGATGCAGCACATAGTGTGACAACAATGATGATGCAGCACACAGTGTGGAAACAATGGTGATGCAGCACACAGTGTGACAACAATGATGATGAAGCACACAGTGTGACAACAATGATGATGCAGCACACAGTGTGACAACAATGATGATGCAGCACACAGTGTGACAACAATGGTGATGCAGCACACAGTGTGACAACAATGATGATGAAGCACATAGTGTGACAACAATGATGATGCAGCACACAGTGTGACAACAATGATGATGCAGCACATAGTGTGACAACCATGATGATGCAGCACACAGTGTGGCAACAATGATGATGCAGCACACAGTGTGACAACAATGATGATGCAGCACATAGTGGGACAACAATGATGATGCAGCACACAGTGTGACAACAATGATGATGAAGCACACAGTGTGGCAACAATGATTATGCATGAAGTGTGACAACAATGATGATGCAGCACATAGTGTGACAACAATGATGATGCAGCACACAGTGTGACAACAATGGTGATGCAGCACATAGTGTGGCAACAATGATGATGCAGCACATAGTGTGACAACAATGATGATGAAGCACACAGTGTGACAACAATGATGATGAAGCACATAGTGTGACAACAATGATGATGCAGCACACAGTGTGACAACAATGATGATGCAGCACACAGTATGACAACACTGATGATGCAGCACATAGTGTGACAACAATGATGATGCAGCACACAGTGTGACAACAATGATGATGCAGCACACAGTGTGACAACAATGATGATGCAGCACATAGTGTGACAACAATGATTATGCATGAAGTGTGACAACAATGATGATGCAGCACACAGTGTGACAACAATGATGATGCAGCACACAGTGTGACAACAATGATGATGCAGCACATAGTGTGACAACAATGATGATGCAGCACACAGTGTGACAACAATGATGATGCAGCACACAGTGTGACAATTATGATGATGCAGCACATAGTGTGACAACAATGATGATGCAGCACACAGTGTGACAACAATGATGATGCAGCACACAGTGTGACAACAATGATGATGCAGCACATAGTGTGACAACAATGATTATGCATGAAGTGTGACAACAATGATGATGCAGCACACAGTGTGACAACAATGATGATGCAGCACACAGTGTGACAACAATGATGATGCAGCACACAGTGTGACAACAATGATTATGCATGAAGTGTGACAACAATGATGATGCAACACGAAGTGTGACAACAATGATGATGCAGCACATAGTGTGACAACAATGATGATGCAGCACATAGTGTGACAACAATGATTATGCATGAAGTGTGACAACAATGATGATGCAGCACATAGTGTGACAACAATGATGATGCAGCACACAGTGTGACAACAATGATGATGCAGCACACAGTGAGACGACAATGATTATGCATGAAGTGTGACAACAATGATGATGCAACACGAAGTGTGACAACAATGATGATGAAGCACACAGTGTGACAACAATGGTGATGCAGCACACAGTGTGACAACAATGATGATGAAGCACACAGTGTGACAACAATGGTGATGCAGCACACAGTGTGACAACAATGATGATGAAGCACACAGTGTGACAACAATGGTGATGCAGCACACAGTGTGACAACAATGATGATGAAGCACACAGTGTGACAACAATGGTGATGCAGCACACAGTGTGACAACAATGATGATGCAGCACACAGTGTGACAACAATGATGATGCAGCACACAGAGTGACAACAATGATGATGCAGCACATAGTGTGACAACAATGGTGATGCAGCACACAGTGTGACAACAATGATGATGAAGCACATAGTGTGACAACAATGATGATGCAGCACACAGTGTGACAACAATGATGATGCAGCACACAGAGTGACAACAATGATGATGCAGCACATAGTGTTACAACAATGATAATGCAGCACAGAGTATGTGATCAAAAATATGATGTTTGTTTGTTTGTATGTTGTTTCACGTCATTTTCAACAGATATAAGGTTATATATGACGGTCATTTTTTTTGTGGAGGAGGCATAACACCCACTTTTCCTGGGTAGAACTAGTACTGTACACCTCCCGCCATACGTCAAAATCGACATATGGCGGGAGGTGTACAGTACTGGTTCTACCCAGAAAAAGTGGGTGGTCTGCCTCCACCACAAAAAAATCGACCGTCATATAGAGTTTTTTTGTACAACCTTAATAATCATCCAATAGAATATGAAAGTAATTCATGAAAGTATTTGGGAAAATGAGCATAAAATATAACTAACATTTTACTAAAAGCAGACCTAAATGCAAAACTTCGAAGTGTGTGACCTTGATCTGCTGGTTGCAGGTGATCAAAAATATGATGGAATGTTTTTGTACGACCTTAGTAATCAACAAATAAAATATATAAGTAATTTGTGAAAGCATTTTGAGAATATGAGCAAAAACAAAGGACAACGGACAGACAAACAGATGGACAAGGCAAAAACAGTATAGTCCCTGAAATTTTTTGGCGGGGGCATAATGATTATGACCCAGCTCAAAGAATATTATCTGACAGCAATGATATTCTCAAAGTATCGTAATATAGCGAGAGTGCCACTGATGCTGATTTTCTCAAAGTATCGTAATATAGTGAGAGTGTCCTTGATGCTGATACTGTCAAAGTATCGTAATATAGTGAGAGTGTCCTTGATGCTGATACTGTCAAAGTATCGTGATATAGTGAGAGTGCCACTGATGCTGATTTTCTCAAAGTATCGTAATATAGTGAGAGTGTCCTTGATGCTGATACTGTCAAAGTATCGTAATATAGTGAGAGTGTCCTTGATGCTGATACTGTCAAAGTATCGTAATATAGTGAGAGTGTCCTTGATGCTGATACTGTCAAAGTATCGTAATATAGTGAGAGTGTCCTTGATGCTGATACTGTCAAAGTATCGTAATATAGTGAGAGTGTCCTTGATGCTGATATTCTCAAAGTATCAATACGTAATATAGTGAGAGTGTCCTTGATGCTGATACTGTCAAAGTATCGTAATATAGTGAGAGTGTCCTTGATGCTGATACTGTCAAAGTATCGTAATATAGTGAGAGTGTCCTTGATGCTGATATTCTCAAAGTATCAATACGTAATATAGTGAGAGTGTCCTTGATGCTGATATTCTCAAAGTATCAATACGTAATATAGTGAGAGTGTCCTTGATGCTGATACTGTCAAAGTATCGTAATAAAGTGAGAGTGTCCTTGATGCTGATACTGTCAAAGTATCGTAATATAGTGAGAGTGTCCTTGATGCTGATATTCTCAAAGTATCAATACGTAATATAGTGAGAGTGTCCTTGATGCTGATACTGTCAAAGTATCGTAATATAGTGAGAGTGTCCTTGATGCTGATACTGTCAAAGTATCGTAATATAGTGAGAGTGTCCTTGATGCTGATATTCTCAAAGTATCAATACGTAATATAGTGAGAGTGTCCTTGATGCTGATACTGTCAAAGTATCGTAATATAGTGAGAGTGTCCTTGATGCTGATACTGTCAAAGTATCGTAATATAGTGAGAGTGTCCTTGATGCTGATACTGTCAAAGTATCGTAATATAGTGAGAGTGTCCTTGATGCTGATATTCTCAAAGTATCGTAATATAGTGAGAGTGTCCTTGATGCTGATATTCTCAAAGTATCAATACGTAATATAGTGAGAGTGCCATTGATGCTGATACTGTCAAAGTATCGTAATATAGTGAGAGTACCAATGATGTTGATATTCTCAAAGTATCGATACGTAATATAGTGAGTGTCCTTGATGCTGATATTCTCAAAGTATCGATACGTAATATAGTGAGAGTGTCCTTGATGCTGATATTCTCAAAGTATCGTAAGACAGTGAGAGTGCCATTGATGCTGATATTCTTAAAGTATTGTAATATAATGAGAGCGCCATTGATGATGATATTTTCAAAGTATCGTAATATAGTGGGAGTGCCATTGATGCTGATATTTTTAAAGTATCAATACATAATATTGAGAGAGTGCCATGGATGTTGATATTCTCAAAGTATCGTAATATAGTGGGAGTGCCATTGATGCTGATATTCTCAAAGTATCGTAATATAGTGGGAGTGCCATTGATGCTGATATTCTCAAAGTATCATAATATAGTGAGAATGCCATTGATGTTGATATTCGCAAAGTATCGTAATACAGTGGGCCATTGATGCTGATATTTTCAAAGTATCGTAATATAGTGAGAGTGCCCTTGATGCTATTCTCAAAGTATCGTGATATAGTGAGAGTGCCATTGATGCTGATATTCTCAAAGTATCGTAATATAGTGAGAGTGCCATGGATGTTGATATTCTCAAAGTATTGTAATATAGTGGGGGTGTCATTGATGCGGATATTCTCAAAGTATCGTAATATAGTGGGAGTGCCATTGATGGTGATATTCTCAAAGTATTGTAATATAGTGGGGGTGTCATTGATGCGGATATTCTCAAAGTATCGTAATATAGTGGGAGTGCCATTGATGGTGATATTCTCAAAGTGTCGTAATACAGTGAGAGTGCCATTGATGCTGATATTCTCAAAGTATCGTAATATAGTGAGAGTGCCCTTGATGCTGATATTCTCAAAGTATCGTAATATAGTGAGAGTGCCATTGATGCTGATATTCTCAAAGTATCATAATATAGTGAGATTGCCATTGATGCTGATATACTCAAAGTGTCGTAATACAGTGAGAGTGCCCTTGATGCTGATATTCTCAAAGTGTCGTAATATAGTGAGAGTGCCATTGATGATGATATTCTCAAAGTGTCATAATACAGTGAGAGTGCCCTTGATGCTGATATTCTCAAAGTGTCGTAATATAGTGAGAGTGCCATTGATGATGATATTCTCAGTGTCATAATACAGTGAGAGTGCCATTGATGATGATATTCTCAAAGTATCATAATATAGTGAGAGTGCCATTGATGCTGATATTCTCAAAGTATCGTAATATAGTGAGAATGCCATTGATGCTGATATTTTCAAAGTATCGTAATAAAGTGAGGGTGCCATGGATGCTGATATTCTCAAAGTATCAATAGTAATATAGTGAGAGTGCCATTGATGATGATATTCTCAAAGTATCATAATATAGTGAGAGTGCCATTGATGCTGATATTCTCAAAGTATCGTAATATAGTGAGGGTGCCATGGATGCTGATATTTTCAAAGTATCGTAATACAGTGAGAGTGCCATGGATGCTGATATTCTCGAAGTATCAATACGTAATATAGTGAGAGTGCCATTGATGTTGACATTCAACAAAAATTCATCACCAGATAGCAATGATGATGCAGCGCACAAAGTCAGTAATTTCTTGCCCGCAATTGTTTTAAATCCTACCTTTGATTTTGCCGCTGGAATCCTGTGACAACTCACTTCTACTTTCACTGTGTGTCAAAGTGTTTTCTACATCATTTACATTTCTACATGTAGCAGAATATTCATTTACACAAACTGCAAAGAGAATGTTACAACATTTGAATATTAATAAACAATAAGTGTATGGCCTCAATACCATACCATACAAGGTTGATGGACATCAAAAGCACACTACTTAAGTATACCACTGGACTTTGTCACCTCACTGGTTATTTCTTGAAGCTTCTATATGTAAACTGTAGTATTATCAAATACTTATAAGGAATAACAGGCATGTTATTGGGTGGGGTTTTATTTTTAGTGTCTTTCTACTGTGACATGGTTGTAAACCCGTATATACTGCTACCGTAACATGGTTGCAAACCCGTATATATAAGGTGAAAAACTTATAGCAGGACATCATTTCAATCCTTCGTATGATGTACAGGCAACAAACAATAGGTCAATGATATTAATGTTCTGAATAAGTTTGGTAAAGGTCAGATGAAAAGTGAAGTAGCTACAGATTAAACAAACTAAAACATAGCATTTTTTCAATAAATCAATGGCCATAACTCTCGCATGAGTAGTTTTTGAATTTGTCTCATTTTCTTCTCTGACCAAATGGAATGTGATCACGCACTCGATGGCATGCTATCGCAAATTTCCGTGCCCGCCTTAAAGTGTTCAGGCCCAGTAAGTGTATAATATGGTCATAGGGTGGTGATCTCAAGGGCTCCGAGTTATGACGCCGGGGCTATGTTCCCGATGCTGGATTGATGGTTGTATGATGAACTTACCATAGTCATATGTATGATGAACTTACCTCAGTCATATGTATGATGACCTTACCATAGTTATATGTATGATGCACTTACCAGATTCATGTGTATGATCAACTTACATAGTCACATATATGATGAACTTACCTCAGTCATATGTATGATGAACTAACCATAGTCATATGTACACTCAGTACATTTGAAAACGCACATCTTTTTGATGATGAAATTTATTATGATCCCATAAAGCTACAACAACAAAATTTTGTAGTATTCATATATCATCTTTATTTTATTCATTTGCCAAATTTCATCAATATCGTACAGAAAATTCATGTATTTTTACTTATTCAAAGTTACCCCACTTCATAAACCAAAGTCACAAAGTTAATATCGCGTGTGACCACCTCGAGCGTTTAACAATGCCTGGCACCTTCGTCGCATTGATGCAATTTTTGTGGCTATAGACCTTTGAGGAATATTCCTCCACTCTTCCACTAACGCAAGACGGAGATCAACAATATTTTGCGGTGGGTGAACACGCCCATTCACGCGCCTTTTTAACATATCCCAGACATGCTCGATTGGCGACATATCCGGAGATAATGATGGCCAATCGAGCACATGAATATTGTTCTGTGCGAGATAATTGCGAGCGATACCTGCTGTATGTTCACCCACCGCAAAATATTGTTGATCTCCGTCGTGCATTATTGGAAGAGTGGAGGAATATTCCTCAAAGGTCTATAGCCACAAAATTTGCATCAATGCGACGAAGGTGCCAGGGATCATAATAAATTTCATCAGCAAAAAGATGTGCGTTTTCAAATGTACTGAGTGTATGATGAACTTACCAGTCATAGGTATGATGAACTTACCATAGTCACAAATACATGATGAAATTACCAGTCATATGTATGATGAACTAACCATAGTCATAGGTATGATGAACTTGCCATAGTTGTAGGTATGATGAACTTACCATAGTCACATATATGACGAACTTACTTCAGTCATATGTATGATGAACTTGCCTCAGTCATATGCATGATGAACATACCATAGGAAAAATATATATGATATCTTACTATAGTCATATTCATGATGAACTTACCTCAGTCATAGGTATGATGAACTGACCATAATCATAGGTATGATGAACTTACCATAGTCATAGGTATGATGAACTTACCATAGCCACAGGTATGATGAACTTACCTCAGTCATATGTATGAACTTACCATAGTCATATTCATTATGAACTTACCTCAGTCATATGTATGACAAACTTACCATAGTCATAGGTATGATGAACTAACCATAGTCATAGGTATGATGAATGAATGAATGGTGTTTTACAGCATGTCGACACATAAATAGGTCATATTGTGCGCAAAAATTGATGAAAAATGAAGAAATGAAGTATTAAAAATTATTGTGAATATATAAAGATAAAACTATTAAAAAATAAGGGATGATAAGGTGTAATATAAACTATGTATGTAAATCAACAAATGCCCGTCAACGGGTATATAAACAAGTAAATATATATAAGAACACATTATAATGATTTATATAGTCTGATCTCTTTCAGGAAATCTAAAACAAGACTAAAAACTATATTTCATCAATATCATACAGAAAATTCATGTATCAAATAACTCTTTCATAGTATTAACATTGTAGTACCTTTGACGCATAGGATTTAAGTCAACACATTCCAATAAGATGTGTTTGACCGTTAACGGTGCAAAGCAGGGTATACATTCTGGTAATTGCTCAGCTTGTAATAAATATGAATGAGTATAACGTGTATGCCCTATCCTGCAGCGGGCTAGGAGAACTTCTTCTCGACGAATGGGTCTACTAGAAGAACGCCATTCTCCAAGTAACGGTTTAATTGAATGGAGTTTATTGTTAACTGACAAATCCCAAGTGGCTTGCCAAGAGTTACGGATAAATGTGTTAATACAATTTTTAAAATCAGTATAAGGTAATTTAGTATTAGATATATGTAAACCTAATGCTGCTTTAGCAGCACTATCAGCTCTATCATTACCATGTATTCCTACATGGCTTGGAAGCCAGCAGAAAATAATAACATTATCAACTATAAGAGAATTGTACTTTTCTAAAAGCTGAAGCACAACTGGGTTATCATGTTTCATATTACCCAGTGCTTGAAGAGATGAAAGGGAATCAGAAAATATTACAAAATGGTCATCATCAGATTCCTGAATATAATTTAAAGCAAGTTCAATTGCCTTAAGTTCAGCTGAAAATATAGAGGCCTTGTCAGGCAGGCGGCTCTTTATGCTGTGTTTGTGAATAACAGCTGCTGCAGCTACCTTGTCTCCATCTTTAGAACCATCTGTGTATATATGTTGAAAGTTACTGTATTTCGATTTAATTTCATTAAATTTGCTTTGAAAGACAATAGGGACTGTACTGGATTTGTTACTATTACAAAGATCAAAAAAAAAAATTGTTGGTGTTTCCAAAGTCCACGGTGGAATTTGTGGTACTTTGTACTTGGCAATCAAATTTAGGTCGATTTCAGTGTCTCTTAATTTTGGTTTAATACGAAGACCAAATGATCGAATGGCCTTCGGTTTTCAATCAAAAAGTGGTTCATAACTTGGATTAAAAACATTATCGAAAGTTGGGTTTGAAGGGTTAGACATTAATTTAATGGCGTATAGAAGAGCTAATTTGTCCCGTCTATGAGACAGTGATGATTCATAAGCTTCAACATATAGACTTTCGGCTGGTGATGTACGAAAGGCACCTAAGGCGAGTCTTAATCCTTGATTATGTATAGGGTCGAGCATCTGCAAGTACGACTTGCGAGTCGATCCATATACTATCGAGCCGTAGTCCAGCTTGGATCTGATAAGAGATCTGTAAAGTCGCAAGAGGAGGACTTTTTGATCTGCTCCCCAATTAGTGTTTGCAACAACTTTAAGTTAAGAGCTTTAAGGAATTTGGCCTTCAAGTATTTAAGGTGTGGTATAAACGTTAATTTACGGTCGAAAATAAGACCAAGGAATTTTGTCTCATTCACTATTGGTATTGGTGACCCATCCAGTGTTAAATGAGGGTCTTCATGATGTTTACGAAGTTGACAAAAGTGCATACAATTAGTTTTAGATTTAGAAAATTTAAAACCATTTTCATCAGACCAGGTCTGAAGTTTATTGAGACATTGTTGTAATTGTCTCTCGATAGTATTCATGTTTTTTGCACGATAACATATAACAAAGTCGTCAACCTATAGAGAACAATCCACACCTGGATTGATGCATTTTACTATACTGTTAATCTTTATATTAAAAAGTGTGACAGAGAGTATGCTGCCCTGTGGAACACCCATCTCCTGTTCATGAATATCAGAGAGGGTTGAACCCATTCGGACACGAAATTGTCTATCATCTAAGAATATCTCTATAAAAATGGGTAATCGGCCTCTAAGACCAAGGTCATGAAGATCATTCATAATACCGTACTTCCATGCAGTATCATAAGCTTTCTCCAAGTCAAAAAATACTGCGACTAGATGTTCTTTTTTTATGAAAGCTTCCCTAATAAACGATTCAAATCGAATGAGATTGTCTGTTGTGCCTCGTTGGCGCCGGAATCCACTTTGATACTTTGTTATCAGCTTGTTGGATTCCAGGTACCAAACGAGTCTATTGGGTCCGTATGATCCTTTCCAGGTTTGGGGACTGGAATAACGATTGCTTCCCCGGGAAGTTTCCCGTCACCCAAACCTTATTAAATATATCAAGAAGGGTAGAGAGACAGGATTCAGGTAAATGTTTTAGTAATTGATAATGGATATCATCAGGACCAGCTGATGTATCATGAGCCTTTTTAAGGGACTCTCGAAGTTCTTTGAGAGTGAATAGTTTATTGTATTTCTCCAAGTTTTTCGACTTGAAGTTCAGCTTCTTCTGTTCTTTTAGTTTCTTATTTTTCAGAAAATTTGGTTTTTCAGAAGAAGAATTTTTTGAAAAAGTTTCTGCCAAAGTGTTTGTAATATCTTTGACAGATGTTATATCTCCATTATCTGTTTTAAGATGATTTATAGAACTAGAATTACCTTTACCACTTTTTTTCCGGACCATGTCCCATGTCTTCTTAAGACAGGAGCGAGAATTCAGCCTAGAGACGTAAGATCTCCAGGATTTCCTCTTGCTAACCTTAATAGTATGACGGGCTTTCGCACGAAAAACTCTAAAGTTATCTAAATTTGTTTGAGTTGGCCGCAAGTTAAAATTATTTAATGCAGCTTTACAATCGCTGACTGCCTTTTTGCAGTCATCGTCGTACCATGGTTTATGTGGGCGTTTTAGATTTGCAGAGGTTTTTGGAACAGTTTGATCAGCTATATCGTGAAGAGTTTTAGTAAAAAGAGCAGTTGCGTCTTCGACATCCTCGAAAACGGAAGGCTTTAATTGTTCCTCGCAAAGAGATTGAAACGTAGTCCAATCAGCCTTGCGAAGTTTCCATCGTTGCGTTTTTTTCCGATATTTTCAAGAAATATGGGGAAGTGGTCACTTCCACAGAGGTCGTCTCCAACACTCCACGAAAAATCCATCAAAAGCGTTGAATCGCATATTGTTAAATCAATGGAAGAATGAGAGCCTGTAGCAGGATGTAAATAAGTGTGTGACTTATTATCATTAAAAAGACACAAATTGTTTTTGGCTAAGAAATCCTCAATTTTCTTGCCTTTATCGTTTATATCTTTACAACCCCAGATGTAGTTGTGTGCATTAAAATCACCCAAGAGTGTAAAAGGTGATGGCAATTGTGCAACTAGGTGATATAGATCTTTAGGGTCTAGTAAAGAACTAGGTGGTAAATATAAGGAACATATTGTTATACTCTGTGCATCGTAACACTGACCGCAATAGCTTGCAAATTTGTTTTCAACGCAACAGGTCTGTGAGGAATGTTTCCATAGGTATGATGAACTTACCTCAGTCATATGTATGCTGAACTTACCTCAGTCATATTTATGATGAACTTACCTCATTCATATGTATGATGCACTTACCATAGCAAAAATATATATGATGATCTTACCATAGTCATATTCATGATGAACTTACCTCAGTCATATGTAGGATGAACTTACCATAGTCCTAGATATGATGACCTTACCATAGTCATAGGTATGATAAACTTACCACAGTCATAGGTATGATGAACTTACCATAGCCATAGGTTTGATAAACTTACCTCAGTCATATGTATGATGAACTTACCATAGTCATAGGTATGATGAATTTAGCTCAGTCATATGTATGACAAACTTACCATATTCATACGTATGATGAACTTATCTCAGTTATATATATGCTGTAGGCCGACCATAACAAATTATTAGTTTGCCTACCTACACACAAAAAAGGGCTCTACCCAAAACGTTTTATAGCAATTCTTTAATAAGTTTTTTTTGTTGACGTGCCGTAAAACACCATTCATTCATTCATTCATTGTTGTTGCTATTTTCAGTATATTTTTCTTTAATTTCTTAAGGTGTTTAATGTCCTTGGCAAAAAACACATCACCTACCTACCTACCCATGTAATCATGGGTCGGGAAACAGCAAACAGATAAATGGCCTGAACTTACCGTAGACATAGGTATGATGAACTATCTATCCATAGTCATTTGTATGATGAACTTACCTGTCATATATATGATGAATTTACCATAAACCTAGGTATGACATATGTATGATGAACTAACCTGTCATATGTATGATGGACTAACCTCAGTCATATGTATGATAAACTAACCTCAGTCATATGTATGATGAACTAACCTCAGTCATATGTATGATGAACTAACCATAGTCATATGTATGATGAACTTACCATATTCATAGATATGATGAACTTACAAGAGTCAAATATACGATGAACTAACCTCAGTCATATGTATGATGAACTAAGCATAGTCATATGTATGATGAACTAACCTCAGTCATATGTATGATGAACTAACCATAGTCATATGTATGATGAACTTACCATATTCATAGATAAGATGAACTTACAAGAGTCAAATATACGATGAACTAACCTCAGTCATATTTATGATAAACTAACCTCAGTCATATGTATGATGAACTAACCTCAGTCATATGTATGATGAACTAACCATAGTCATATGTATGATGAACTTACCATATTCATAGATATGATGAACTTACAAGAGTCAAATATACGATGAACTAACCTGAGTCATATGTATGATAAACTTACCATAGTCATATGTATGAATGAATGAATAAATGAATGGTGTTTTACGGCACATCGACACATAAATAGGTCTTATTCCGCGCAAAAATTGATGAAAAATGAACTATTATTTTAAAAATTAGTGTAAATAAATCAGATAAAACTATTAAAAAAAAAGGGATGATAAGGTGTAATATAAACTATGTATGTAAATCAACAAATGCCCGACAAATGCCCGTCAACGGGCATAACAAATGCCCGTCTCATATGTATGATGAACTGACCATGGTCAAAGATATGATGAACTTACCATGGTCATAGATATGATGAACTTACCATAGTCACATATATGATGAACTAACCTCAGTCATATGTATGATGAAGTAAGCATAGTCATATATATGATGAACATACCATAGTCATATGTATGATGAACTGGCTATGGTCATAGATATGATGAACTTACCATAGTCACATATATGATGAACTAAAATGCAAATCTTTTGCATTCTGAATGCATTCAGCGTTTGTAAACGAAACTATGCGTTCATTTAAATGCACGGAACGAACGCAACAGAATGTGTGCGTTTAAATGCACAAACAGAAAAAATGCATTTGCGTTCGTACGTTTAGCGTTTAACAATCGCAACATCTCTCACGATTAAATTACGCATGGCATTTAGTCATGCGATTTTTATCACGAGTCGGCGTTTTTGTTTATGTGATCATATCGAAGAATGGTTTTTTTTGTTGACATTATTTGGTGGTGCACATGATGATTATTCTGTTTTCTTCCGGGTTTATGTTACTTTCGTCAGAAATGTAACATACATAACACTATATAACGATATATCAGCAGTTTTTTATTGACATTATTTTAGTTTTATATTGAAACAATTTAAAGTGTTTATTACACAATAAATATAATATTTCCCATTTTGAATCAGTAAACATTAATGTGTAATTGTGCTTCAGCAGTTCTAAAACACCATTTACACAGTGTAATTTTTTATATCAAAATACTGATAAACGCTCTTTGCTTAAATCGAGATTTTAAATATCAACTCAAAAGGATAATAGAATTTATCAGAAATAGCGAAATGCATTTGCGTTCGTTTCGTTCATTGCGTTCATTGCGTTCGTTGCGTTCGTTGCGTTTGTTTTCAGCGTTTTAAAAAAATGCATTCATCGTTCATTTTTTAAAACGAACGCAACGAACGAAACGAACGAAACGCACGAAACGAATGCAAATGCATTTTTAAAATATAGATTGTACATTGTTCATTCTGCATTCACTCTGCGTTCATTTTCAGTTCGTTCTGCGTTGTTCTGCGTTTGTTCTGCGTTCGTTTCTGCATTTATTTGGGGTACTTGAACACAACTGGGTCTGTATGTATGATGAACTTACCATAGTCATATGTATGATCAACTTACCATAGTCATATGTATGATGAACTAACCAGTCATAGATATGATGAACTTACCATAGTCACATATATGACAAACTTACCATAGTCATATGTATGATGAACTTACCTCAGTATGATGAACTAACCATAGTCATAGATATGATGAACTTACCATAGTCACATATATGGCAAACTTACTTCAGTCATATGTATGATGAACTTACCTTAGTCATAGAGCTGGGACGGATAGCAATTTTCTACCCTGGTACCCGTGCCACTATTACCCGTGGGTACTCAGGTACTCGTAGTTATTATTTACATGTCATCCTCACGCACAGACGGTTTCTGGCAACTCGGTCAATTTCATTATCTCAGCAAATACAATACCAGTATTAAAAGACTTTATGCGTACATTACTCGTGGGGCATCGACTGACACATTATTTTTGTAACTGATGATCGAACCCGGATTTGATAGAATCGCCTATACCACATCTCAGATTTTTGCCCCCAAACTATTAAAATTATTAACATATTACATGTCATCATACTGTCATGTTGACGAAAATTTCAGAGCATATATGAAAATTAATTGAAGTCAGTGATAGTAGTATTTCTTCTCGAGAAAATATGCAAGTCGAGACCGTATGTTATGAACTTGTAAAATGAAAATGCTTTGTGAACAAAATGTATGACGCAATTTTATTTTCGTATCTTACTGTAAGCATGAGCTATGTACATGATGTATGTCACGATAATAATCACTGTGATGAAGCCTCATAGGTAAGATTTTGTTTTGAAACACTTGTGTGCACACGTTTGGCTTATCAATTTGAAGTCTTAGCAATACTTTTACATATTACCGGCGGGTACCGAGTACCAGCTCTACTCAGTCATATGTATGATGAACTTCCTTTAGTCATATGTATGATGAACTTACCTCGTTGATATGTATGATTTGTATGGTGTTTTACGTCATTTTCAACACGTAAGGTTATATATGACGGTCGTTTTTTTTGTGGTGGAGGCAGACCACCAACTTTTCCTGGTTAGAACCTGTACTGTACACCTCCCGCCATCCGTAAGAATGATATTTACCTCATTGATATGTATGATGAACTTACTTCAGTCATATGTATGATGAACTTACCTCATTGTTACGTATGATCAACTTACCAGATTTATGTGTATGAAGAACTTACCATAGTCATAGATATAATGAACTTACCATAGTCATATGTATGATGAACTTACCTCAGTCATATGAACTTACCTCAGTCATAATTATGTATGATGAATTTGATTCATTCATATGTACGATGAATTTACCTCATTCATATGTATACTGAACTTACGATCACTTACCATAGTCATATGTATGATGAACTTACCATAGTCATATGTATGATGAACTTACCATAGTCATATGTATGATGAACTTACCATAGTCACATATATGGCAAACTTACTTCAGTCATATGTATTATGAACTTACCTCATTGTTACGTATAATGAACTTACCAGATTCATGTGTATGAAGAACTTACAATTGTTAGTCTTAGATATAATGAACTTACCAGATTCATGTGTATGAAGAACTTACCATAGTCACAGATATAATGAACTTACCATATGATGAAGTTACGTATGATGAAGTTACCTCATTCATATGTATACTGAACTTACGATCACTTACCATAGTCATATGTATGATGAATTAACCATAGTCATATGTATGATGAATTTACCATAGTCAAACGAATGATGAATTTACCATAGTCATATGTATGATGAATTTACCATAATCATATGTATGATGAATTTACCATAGTCATATATATGATGAATTTACCAGTCATATGGATGATGATTTTACCACAGTCATATGGATGATTGATTGATTGAATTGGATTTTATAGTCGCACCAACAGCTAAGGTCATATGGCGACTTTCCAGCTTCCATTGGTGGAGGAAGACCCCAGGTGCCTCTCCGGGCAATTTTCGTGCACGGGCGGGCACCTGGGTAGAACCACCGACGTTCCGCAAGCCAGCTGGATAGCTTCCTCACATAAAGATTCCTAGGCCCCTGAGGGATCAAACCTACAGCGGTGAGGGGCAAGTGATTTCAAGTCAGAGACGTTAACCACTCGGCCATGGACGCCCCTCATATGGATGATGAATTTACCATATTCATATGTATGGTGAATTAACCATAGTCATATGTATGGTGAAATAACCATAGTCATATGTATGGTGAATTTACCATAGTCATATGTATAATGAATTTACCAGTCATATGGATGATGAATTTACCATATTCATATGGATGATGAATTTACCATAGTCATATGTATGATGAATTTACCAGTCATATGGATGATGAATTTACCATAGTCATATGTATAAGACTTTATTTCCTAGAACTTTTCTGGCATTTCCAGTAATGCCAACCAACCCATTCCTTACACTGAAGAAGAATGAGAGTGAACCTACTGCTGTCTTGTGTATAAGGCTGTATTTCCTGGAGCTATTATGGCATCTCCAGCAATCCGCACCCACTCAAAACTTGCAGTGAAGCAGAAAAAGGATTAACTTACCATTGTCCTGTGTATTAGACTGAATTTCCTGAAACCACTGTGGAGCACTGTCTTCACTCAGTGTGTCCTCTGTGTTGATAAGTTCTGGAGTAACTGTGTCTGTCAGCGGCATCTAGAAGATTGTGGTATGTTAGTTACATGTTTCATCTCCCCGGGGTAAAAACGTTCCAAAGTTTATAGACGGAGATTTTACATGTTTAGCATATATTTATATCGGGAAAAGGTGTTAGCAGACTTTCTCTGAAAATGCTGGACCAATTTTGCTGCAACTTTATACAGATGCTTCTGTAATAAATAGTACCTTACAGAAGAAACAGGTCTGCATCGCTCTACTGGCTGTACACATTTGGTGGAATTTAAGTGAAAAGCGAGCTTCCATGCTCTAAACAAGATGGCCCTGAATCGCTCAACTGATGATCTTCATAAAGACGAAAAAATTGTCAAGCAAGCTTATAATTTCATAACAGAATGAGAACATGCAGTTGATGGCGCAACATCATAAATTCCCAAACCTGCCTTAAAATGTTCAGCCCCAGTAAGTGTATATGGTTAAAGGGTGGGGATCTCAATCATTTCCAAGTTATGACTCAGGGACTTTATGTCCCAAGGGGTGAGGATGTACCCCGGGGTTCAATGCTTGTTGGATGGTTGTATCTGTCTGTTCATACATATTAAGTGTATATATCGTTATATGGTGGGGATCTCAACGGTTTCCATGGTACGACCCAGGGCCTTTGTCCCAAGAGGTGGGGATGGATCCCGGAGCCAATGCTGGTTGGATGGTTGTATCCATCTGTCCATGCCTATTAAGTGTAAATATGGTTATATGGTGGGCATCTCAATAGTTGCCAAGTTATGACCCAAGGCTTATTTCCCCAGGGGTGGGGATAGACCCCCAGGTTAGATGCTGATTGGATGATTTTATCCGTCTGTTCATGTCCATGAAGTGTTTATATGGTTATAGGGTGGGATCTCAACGGTTTCCAAATTGTGACCCAGGCGCTATTTCCCCAGGGTTGGGAACAGATCCCGGGGCCGATGCTGTTTGAATAGTTGTATCCATCCGCTCATGCGCATAAGTGTATGTATGGTTATATGGCGGGGATCTCAACCGTTTCCAAGTTGTGACCCAGGGGCTATTTCCCCAGGGGTGGGGATGGACAGACCCTGGTGTCGATGCTGATTTGATGGCTGTATCCGTCTGTTCACACCCAGTTATCGCAACAGTTTCCAAGTTATGACCAAGGAGTTATGTTCCCAGGGGTGGGGATATACCCCAGGGCCAATGCTGGTTAGATGGTTGTATCCGTCTGTTTCTTTAATTATGAAGTTAGCGGACGGACAAAGGATGAAAAATGATTGACAATGCACCACCCCGTAAGTTCATCTGGCCTTCAGCAAGTAGTGTAAAACTAGAACTTTCAATGAAGATGATGAATACCCCCACTTTTTTGATATAGCCGATGAGAATGGACAAAATTAATAATAATCAATGTCTAAACTATTATTTAGTTTTTTAATGTGAAAAAAATCTAAGTAAAACATAGGTGCATAATTTTGTAAAAAAAAATTGTGGAATCGAAAAATCGTTGATGTAGATAAACATCATACAATCACGTGTGAACTGCATGTCAAGTATAACTAGAACGAAGTGAACTGCATGTCAAGTATAACTAGAACGAAGTGAACTGCATGTCAAGTATAACTAGAATAAAGTGAACTGCAAGTCAAGTATAACTAGAACGAAGTGAACTGCATGTCAAGTATAACTAGAACGAAGTGAACTGCATGTCAAGTATAACTAGAACGAAGAGAACTCATGTCAAGTATAACTAGAACGAAGTGAACTGCATGTCAAGTATAACTAGAATGAAGTGAACTGCATGTCAAGTATAACTAGAACGAAGTGAACTGCATGTCAAGTATAACTAGAATAAAGTGAACTGCAAGTCAAGTATAACTAGAACGAAGTGAACTGCATGTCAAGTATAACTAGAACGAAGTGAACTGCATGTCAAGTATAACTAGAACGAAGAGAACTCATGTCAAGTATAACTAGAACGAAGTGAACTGCATGTCAAGTATAACTAGAATGAAGTGAACTGCATGTCAAGTATAACTAGAACGAAGTGAACTGCATGTCAAGTATAACTAGAACGAAGTGAACTGCATGTCAAGTATAACTAGAACAAAGAGAACTCATGTCAAGTATAACTAGAACGAAGTGAACTGCATGTCAAGTATAACTAGAACGAAGTGAACTTCATGTCATATATAACTAGAACGAATTTGACGGCGCGCCATCACAAAATACCCACGTTTTCTTCACACAGGTCAATTCCCTTTAAAGGGACAATATCCGTAACTTTTAGCCTATAAAACA
>JAWPHD010014276.1:0-62319 GCA_037043455.1 Cyrtodaria siliqua | reverse complement strand
ACTATGCATTGAAAAAAGAAATTGAAAAACATTGACATTTGCATTTATTTTAGGCATTGTCAAAATAAGAGTGATTGTCGAGAAGGGATCACGAAACTGTTGTTCCACCCATGATGAGCACCACCGTATACCCGAGTATTATATTTCATCTGTCGAAAATTCAAATGATGTGGGAGAGAAGCAAGCAGAACCAGACTAGCTCCTACCTGGATAAAAAAAAGATTCTTTCAATCAATGTAATAACTACATACTTTATAAATCAGAGGGACATATCCCATGTATTGGATGACGTGTTTTCCGCTAGAAATAGTTAGTAGCTATACTTAATTTCAGTCTAAAATTAAACCAGAGTTGAGTAATTAAGCGATACAGATTTTCAAGGAGGATTTGAAAAAAATAAAACAAGTAATATCTGTGAAAAATCTAATTAACAAATATGTGTGTTGTGTTCTTACTTTAAGACTTTTCCTTCAACTTACAATCAGAGACACGTCTTTTTAACAAAAGTAGATATTTTGCAATTCTTAAATGTGCATAAACTAAATATGTATGTATTATAAAAATTATATGTTCTATATTGTGTTACAACAATAGCGCAGTTTATGTTTGACATTGAAATGATTTAAAATTGTAAGTTCATAACCATTTATCTAAATAAGAGTTTATGGTAACAACCATATACGACATTGAGTTGGGAAGTAAACAAAATGTCTTATAGTTTCAGCTTGTAGAGAAAATGACTAAACTGTTTCGGGATGTTAGAAGATAATTTCCATGCGTCAACCCCCTCTCCTGTTATTTTGTCATTCAATGCTTTCTCGCGTGGATTGCACTTTTCCTTGTTGATTTCATACTTTCTGTTTTAGTGGTAGCGGTCATTGCTTGTCATATACTCTTTAGGGTATTTATTATATGCATCTTTCACTTTAATTGATCGGACTGTTTCTTTCGGGATCTTGCATTGAATTATAAGTATAAGAACTTTATACTATATGGTCGATGGTCCATCGCATCTTACCATCGCATCCTTACCATCGACCATCACATCTTACCCATTGCGTCCTACCATCGGACCATCGCATCTTACCCTTCGACCATCGACCGTTTTACGTATTCCCAACAATGCTCCAGTCATCCCACACACAGACAGTAAGATAGTGCTATCATAAACACAGATAATGATGTATTACTCACTATAAATATATGCTACTGATTTTGCATCGGTCCATTAATCATATTTACTTCTTTGTATTATATGAGGAGTTTTCAATTTTCCCAGGCAAATCATGGGCATTTAGCGAGTTTTTTTTCCCATAAAGTTATAGATATGATGATGTGTAACCTTGAGCTATGTAACAACATAATGATTGGGGAAGATACCTTCTTGACATATTTGAATAGCAATGTAATGAAACACTTATGTCTAATGTGTCGTTTTACTTACGTTAAGGGTGAAAAGGTATATATATGCTACTTTTCCTGTTCGAGTTTTATATATCTACTTTCAATAGTTGCAGGTTATAGAAACTGACTAAACATAATAAAAACGATGCGCTAATTCCGTTCAGTAAAAGATAAGCGTTTAGAACTTACAAGCATAAATTGTTTTAGTGAGTAGCTGTTTTTGGCTTTTTAGCTGTTTGCTTGACGTTCCCCAGTGTATCATTATGTGGTAGGTTTGATATAGAATTAGTGGTTGCGTCTAGATAAAATAGGCAGCTGTGTAAATTGAAAAACCTCTCTTTGATAACCTTTCTAACAAGTTAAAATAAAGGTTTGTAGACTGAAGCGAAAAATAAACGCGCCTCCGGAATTTCCGCTATATATTGTATAAAACCTGCACACATAATTCCGCATAATATTCCAATGAAATTCCAAGAGATGTTGTTGTTTTTTTAAAAAAAAAAGAGTTTGCAGTTACTTAGAGAACGGACACGACTGTGATGTTGTGTTAGCAGTTAGTTAGAGAAAGGACACGACTGTTGTAGAGTCTTCATCACAGTACAATTTTTAACAAGAAATTCGTAAATGTCGAAGTTTCTTTTTGAAAAATTGAGCCATTTCAGTACTGTATTTAACGTAAATCTTGCTTGCCATGCTTGGAGCCAAACTCGTACTCTGTCAATAATGAAACTTTGAAGGAATACTATTTGCTGTGTTATGTGTCGTCGTTTTAGTATTATTTCCGTAAAGAAAGGCACGTACAATTCGATTAACTGCAGCATATTGTAGATATAATATATAGCGGAAATCCCGAGTTGCGTTTCTTTTTCGTTTCAGTATATTAAAATGATCATGACAAGGCATCTTTCGAAGATTGTTGATCACGTCATCATGGACGTCAGATAGTGATAATTATTGTCGCAGAAGAGATCTAAAACTACTTTTATTTTCTAAAAGTAGATCAAGGTTACGGTAGCCTTGATGGAGTAGATCTGAAGTTATACAACGGTTACGAATATTAAAGTCGTCACCTCGACTAAAGGCTCTAGAATACTGTCACATAAGGTTTACCACCACCAATTGCATGTAAACCTCCGAGGTGTAGTCTAATCCTTATATAATAAAAAGTAATCCCTCCTTTTTTGATGGAAATTGACATTATAAGGAGGGGGAAAAACTGCCCCATTTCTATTCGATTTTGCTGTTGTATGTATAAGAGGCGTATTAATAGGTTTTAGTGGATCACTGATGAAAGCATTTTCGAAATATCGATCTATGAATACACTTTGTGTGCAGCTATCAAAGAAAACATCTGTACCCTTGACCTTGTTGAGTAAACAAACAAGAACTTACTTTCTTACATTTCTTGTGACCCCCACCATTTCTGGTGATTTTTCAAATGGAAAAATTAGTTTTCTATATGAAAATTTCACTGCTGCATTATCCATACTTGAGTTGAAGTTGCAGCAAATCATTAATATGTGACATTTTATCATCGGTGTCAATGGAGAAAATAATTGGTTTCATGCTCAGGAAACATCTTCGTCTTAGGTTGGAATAGTGAACAATGTCAAACTTGTAATCATCTCTCTTATAGAATATACGTTTATCCTCCATATTATATAGAGAAATGTAAATCGAGAAAGGAAGCGACGGTATCAGAACTATTAGCTTTATTGAGTTTAAGTTCTTAAGGATAGATAAGATTAACCATGAGAAAAAAAAAACGAAAGGGTTGTCCCTATTCAATATATCATTCAGATACCGAGAGGAGTTATTCATCTGCCTGAGTAGTTGAACATGAACTTCGTTCACAACAATACAAAAGCAAATAGATGACAAGAGATGTACAGTTCGTACCCATAGGATACAAACAATCTTTCTATAAACGGTTGTTCACTACCCGACGAAAATATTATATAATGGGAAAATAAGTGCTTCACATATTTCTCGGCAAGTCTACCTACTGTATAGTCCAAATTGCCTGAGTAAAAGGCGCTTTAATTTTGTGACAGAAACAACATGTAGGTTGATCTCTAGTAAAGGTTTTGTGAATAGCAGCAATGAGCTTATTGTTGATAACATTTTGTGGTAAAAGTGTATATAGTGTGGAAATGTCGTCATTTTGATAACATTGTGTGGTAAAGGTGTATATAGTGTGGAAATGTCGTCATTTTGATAACGTTGTGTGATAAAGGTGTATATAGTGTGGAAATGTCGTCATTTTCATAACATTGTGTGGTAAAGGTATATATAGTGTGGAAATGTCGTCATTTTGATACAATTGTGTGATAAAGGTGTAAATAGTGTGGAAATGTTGTCATTGTTGATAACATTGTGTGGTAAAGGTGTATATAGTGTGGAAATGTCGTCATTTTGATAACATTGTGTGGTAAAGGTGTATATAGTGTGGAAATGTCGTCATTTTGATAACATTGTGTGATAAAGGCGTATATAGTGTGGAAATGTTGTCATTGTTGATAACATTTTGTGGTAAAAGTGTATATAGTGTGGAAATGTCGTCATTTTGATAACATTGTGTGGTAAAAGTGTTTATAGTGTGAAAATGTCGTCATAAGTACTTATAGATGAAAGTAAATATAAAAATCGAACAGGAAAAGTAGATTCAAGGACTACAGTCAACCACTAACACACACAGAAACAAACAAAAAAACTTTTAAAGATGAATAAAAGGCAAGATATGACGTCACAAACAAAAGAAGGCTGACAATAGGGCTACCGCATTGGAACGGTCAGTGGCAAAAAAGGCCGTTGTGGGTGGGGCGGGGTTGAACCAGGTTCTAGGGTGCAACAAACTTCACACTTAACCTATTGTTATCCTAATAAACGGGACAGTGTAAATAAAGATATCCCCGCTAGGTTATAATCTCTAACAAACAAGGCAGCATTAATAGGCAATATAAGTAAAAGACAAAAATGAGCATGTATATATAATATTTAAAAAAAGCCTAGACAGCCACAAAGTAAGTACTCATTGACTTGGCAGAAGCCAGAGCAACAAGAGAACATACCGTTAAGGGTACGACAATATAAGATTAAAGATAAACACCAAACGCTACCGTCCTATAAGGATTTAGGTAGACGTCATCATAGGGTCCACAAACTGTCCTGTCATCGCAAAATCAAAGAGGAAACTGTAAATGGGTTAACCACTAAATATGCAGTGCGTTGCAAAATGATAGGCTCATAACCTCTTTTGATAAACGTTTTGAACAAGTTTAATAAAGACTATATTAATAAATACTGAAAAGTGGATCCCTTGGAAGCAACTAACACAAACAAGAGATACAAGTAGCAGACTCGGTTTTATTGAGTCTGTTCATGACAGGTAATGTAAGGTGCAATACCTTTCACGCCTCCTAGCACCGGCTTAAGCGATATTCTAATTCAAAGCCACAAGGGTCGGGCTTGATGATCCCAAAGGACCAGTAAGTAATAACACTACTAATTTGTAGTCGGGGCGACTTTTTACGGCCGCCACACAGCACTAAACAAACGCTAGTGTAAATGTCAATAAATACCGAAAAGTGGATCCCTTGGAAGCAACAAACACAAACAAGAGATAAAAGTAGCAGACTCGGTTTTATTGAGTCTGTTCATGAGGGGTAATGCAAAATGCAACACCTCTCACGCCTCCCAGCACCGGCTTAAGTGATATTCTACTTCAAAGTCCACAAAGATTGAGCTTGATGATCCCAAAGGACCAGTAAGTAATAACACTATTGATTTGTAGTTGCGGCGATTATGACCAATGTGATAGTCATTGTTGCTGAAGAGTTCTTAAATTACTTCTATATTTTAAAAGTCGATCAGGGTTACGATAATACAATGTTGCAAGGCTTTTCGAAGTTTATGGTAACGGTAGCCCCGCTGGAGTAGCTTTTTAGTTATACAAATATAACGAATATTAAGGTCCCCAATACGATTACAAGCTCCAGAGAAACGAATAAGTTGAGAAACATAAACCCCAAACGAAGTAGCTAGGGGAACATCTAAATGGGGATAATTAACAATATCAAAATTAAAATCATCTCCCTTGTCATATATTTTACTAATTATTTCGCCATTCTCAATAGAGAGATGAAAATCAAGAAAAGAAGCGACATTATCAGAAATGTTATCTTTGTTGAGTTGAAGTTCCTTAGGATAGATATTACTATCCATAGTAGAAAAGAAAGGATTGTCAATGTTGACGAATCTTGCAAATTTTACCAAGAAGGCTTCTGAAATTTTAATCGACGAAAATAAAATAATTCCATAGCTTTGATGCTATCCCAAACTGTTTTACTCTTCATATTTTGTTGGGTTCTGGTTTTAAAAAACATTGTAGTTATACTAATGTGAGTGGTATTTAAGCAGTACAAGAGGATCAGTGAGTGTACAATATCGTAAAAGAGCACAGCAAAATGTGGAATGTTTACATTTACATTTCTTAGGAAACTATTTTGATATAGTTGAAAATAATATTTGTAACATTTTTTTATACTTGTAACAAATTAAAGGACTTTCGAAAGTTTTTAAATATTTAAAACTAGAGTCAAAAACACAAATTTCTCGAAAAGAGACTTGGTATGTCAATACTATCAATACCCAAATTAAGTCTTTTAGTGGCGATATCATAAATTATATATTCAAACGTTAATAAGAAAGGCATGTGTCATCAGAAACACAAACGGGTTGACAATTGGGCTACCATCAAAAAAGGTCGATGAGGGTTTAAACCGGGTTCTAGGGTGCACCAAACCTCACTTACCCTATTGTCATCCTAATAAAACGGGATAGTGTAAATAAAGAAATCCCCGCCAGGCTATGTTCTCTAACAAACAAGGCATCATTAATAGGCAAAAGAAGTATAAAACATATATGTGCATGTATATAATTGAATACAAAAACAACATAGAAAGTCACAGTGCAAGTACTCAATGACTTGACAGAAGCCGGAGCAATAAGATAACAAATCATTAATGGTACGACAAGACAAGAGTGAAGACAAGCTTCCTTTGAAAATTTCGGAGGACGTCATCATAGTGTCCACAATCTGTCCGGTCATCGCACAATCAAAAAGGAAAGCATTGTGGCGAATTGTACTTGGGTCAACCACTAAACATGCAGTGCGTTGCCAAATGATAGAGTCATAACCTCTTTTGATAAACTGTTTGACAAGTTTAATAAAGATTGTATGAAAGTGATAATGTCCAAGGATCATACATACTTAATATAGTGTTAACCTTAGTAGGAAAGAAAGGGTTGACAATGTTCATATGTCATCTGGATACCGAGAGTGTCATTAAAGGCTTCAATTACACCTGCCTGAGTATCTGGCGAAGGACTCAACATGAAATCTCTCTCACAGCAATACAAAAACAAACCCGCGACAAGTGGTGAACATAAGTACCTATAGGGGTACCAACAATGTTTCTATCAATTGTAATTCCATACTTGACGAAAATGCTATCCAATAGGAAAATAAGTGCTTTACAAACGGCTTGGCAAATCCACATAGTGAAATTGTCCAAACTTTTGAAATTGTTGATAGAGAAAATTGATAGTACCTGCTATTATAATAGGTGCACTACATTTGATCAAAGTATTGTTTTATATAAATGTTGTTGTTTTGTTTTGTTTTTTTGTTTCTTTTCCAAAAGAAAGGTTTTCTTATATATAAATAATATATGCATATATTTATTTTAAATAGTATTCATGTAACTTTTATATGTTATCACCTTCCAAAGCAAACCGGAAATGTAGCATTTCCAAAATAAGAGTAACCAAAATAGGCTTATAAAATAAACAATCATTACAAGAATAAATAGAAGCCACGTACGCGATACTGCAAACATAAAAGAGTTGACAATATGGGTACCGCCTTGAAATGGTCAGTGACAAAAAGCCCCTTGAAGTGGGTCAAACCAGATTCTAGTGCGACCCATAACGAAAAGGTTATAAGTCCAACAGGAAGAGTAGCATTTACAGAATACAGTCTCTCCGAGAAGTATTACAACGCAACACAAGCTGACACTATCGGCATCCATATAAGACGGGACAATGTAAATAAAGAAATCCCCCACCAGGCTTTATCCTCTAACAAACTAGGCAGGATAGCTAGTCAATGTTATGATGTTATTAATTAAGTGTTTTCATACTGGCCGAGTTATTGGTCCAAGGACTGTCATATTGGCCCAAGGTCGAAGGCCGCGGGTCAATATGACAGTCCGAGGACCAATAACTCGGCCAATATGAAAACACTTAATTAATGAAACGTTTGTTAATTAACTACTTATCTCTCTTTATTCCTATGTTTTAAATATCATTTACAGGTAAAAAAAAACAAGTATCTGATTCAATTGTACCGCTCGATGGCGCGTGGGAAAATCACACACGAATTTGATAATAGCTATATTTCAGCAAAGTCGATGTAACCGAATTTACAAATAATCAAACCTTAATTATTTTGATTGTCTACATTATATAGGCGAACTAGTTTATCATCGAAAAGCTGCGACGTTGTGTTTTTTTCTTCAAAATGGCGTCTTTAAGAAAACAAAGCTTTGGTCGTATTGGCCGTGCTGGCTTATCCAATCACATAGCTTGAATTTCATATTGGCCGAGTTTTTTCATACAGGCCGAGTTTCTCTCCATTTACCATATGATGCGTGCAGTTTCCTGCAAACCACGGCAGATATTAAGTAGTTAATTAATAAAAAGAAATATAAAAAGATCGGACAGGGAATGTAGCATTCAAGGAGGACAGTCGACCACAAAACACAGAAACAAACACAGAAACAGACAAACAAGAAGGCAAAAGTAATAATAAAAGCAAACGACATCACAAACACAAAAGGGTTGACAATAGGGCTACCGCCTTGGAGCGGCCAGTGGCAAAGTAGGCCACTGGGGGATTAAGCCGGTTCTAGGATGCACCAAACCTCACACTTACCCTACTGTCATCCTATTAAAACAGGACAGTGTAAATAAAGAAATTCCCGCCATGATCTAATCTCTAACCAACAAGGCAGCATCAATAGGCAATATAAGTAAAACACAACTATGCTCGTGTAAATATAATACAAAACAAGAACAATATCCTAGAAAGACACAATGAAGGTACTCAGTGACTTGGCAGAAGCCAGAGTAACAGGAGAATAAGCCATTAAGGGCAAGACAAGAAAGATCACAGTCAAACATCAAACGCCACCGTCCCAATGGGCTTTAGGTATCACAAAGCTTATCATGACGATTTGTGTATAGTCTAAACAGAATGCATTGTATATATGGTTTTGACAAAATATACTGAAAGGAAAAATAAACGCATAATGGGTATTTCCGCTATATATTGTATGTTTAATATGCTACTGCTAATCGAATGGTACAGGGCGACATTAGGCATGTCTTTTCGGAAAGAAGATTTAAACAGGACCGAACACACCAATGGTTACGCCTTTAAAGTTTCATTATCGACAGAATGAGCAGGTGAGCAAACTTAGGCTTTAACGTCTCACAACACAGTTAATTTTGCATAGCTCTGCATATGTAGCAGGACCCGTCTGGACCACTGCAGAACTTAATGAATTTTCTTAAAAATATTTTCTTTGTGAAACTTGATGCCGGTTGCACGAAATATCCAACAAAAAACACGGGGTTGACCAATTTGCTTTTTTTTAATATCAATAGTTTGAAGAGACCCTCTTGAATTTGTCCATTTCACTGACATTTTCAAATGTATCACTACCCAGTATTAGATTCTCAGATCTGGGCTCAGAAACATTCAGGCATATCCTAACCTGCATGAAATCATGAACTTGTCCCATTCTTGTCACCTGCAACAAAAAAAGAGAAAATATTTGCACATTTTAAGAAATAAGCAAGAACCCAATAACACAGATCTTTTTTTTAAGCTCCAGAAAGTTCCTACCGTGACCTACCGTGACTGGCAAGGGAAATAACTGTTTAGTGAGACCTTAAACGTTGCACTATCTTAACATTAAACACAGTACAGAAATGGCTTGATTTTTTCAAGAGAAACTTCAACATTTATGAATTTCGTGTAACAAAGTATACTTTGATTAAAAGGTCTGCTACATGACAGAGTTGTCCTTTCTGTTATTAGCTGAAGCCCTTTTTTGTACAAAACACGTTGGATATATCTGGAATATTACGTGGAATTAGGTGTATATAGGCAATATTTTGACTATGCGTTTCTTTTTCCTTTCAGTAAAGTAGCCTTATAGTGAATTTCAAAACAAAATGTGTCAAAGTTATGTCTTTATAGTTTTAAATGTGAAATGGGGAGCCATTTTTGTTATCTGATAATTTGTCATTCATTTGTCTCAAAATGAAACTGTTGTTTTAAGCACAATGTTTTGCGATGACCACAATTCGTTATATATGAATGAAAATATAAAACATTTCGCTACACTACCAAAGCATCCCTTACATATTTTTCACCGTTGAACTTTCATAAATCTTTGAACAAAAATAAGCCGTTTCTTCATCTGTAACTGATTAGAAATATTAGATCAAAATTAATATATCAATTCGCGTATATATGTTTACAATGATTTCATTTAAAAAACAATGACTTGTTCTTGGTGATGTGTGGGTGGTGGGGATTGAGGGGGTGGGATGATGACAAACCCTGACTCTTACCTTTACTTATTAGGTAATCACTAATTAGACTTTCTTTGAAATTTAACCCTCCATTTAAGTCTTTTATGTAAGATAAATTACAGATACGTTGTACTACATCTATGCTTGTATTGATGGATTTGATGTGGTTTTATTTGTTACAGAAATGATAGGTCGGAACTGATATTTCAAACGGAGCGTGCATGGGTGTTCATGTTGCAAATAAACATGCTATAAATAGGTATCATCTTACCTTAACAAGTGTTTTAGCAACAATGAAGTACTTCTTGCATGTATGAAACAAAACATGTATTAGATTGTGTTCTAAAGGATCGAATTTTGATTAATGCAAACATTTGAAACCGTATTAGCGGCCTCGTCGGTCAGAATTTGAACACGTGTATGCCGTGCTTTAAAACAAGATTTTCAAGAGATATGTTGATGAAACCAAATATTTTGCCTAAAATAAAAGCGGAGTATGAAGTATTGCTGTATATTGAACCTATGCGCAGCATGTATGACAAGCTATTAATTATTGAAACAAAATTGCAATGTCATTACTGCTTTGCGTGAGGTCATAAATAAGACCTTTGCACAACTTAGTGCAAGGATTTCGTTTACATATTTCAAAAGAATTCAGTACTATATATTTTATTCAATCGAGGAGATAGACAAATTACATAGCAAACATTCAAATGATTTATTCGCAGAATAGATACTAGCTATTACCAAGTCAATTACATTTGCAACACGTGCCGATTAGAAAATACATCAAGATAATGTAAGATTTTAATGTAATATCATGATTAGTAACATCCCGTGCAAGTATTCGTGGGTATGTCATTGCTAAAGATGTATTCATTTTCATAATAAAAGTAGGCAGTGTCTAGCTGCAAGTGTGTGAAAAAATACAAACATGAAATTAAAAGATTAATCTTATGTTTAAGTTAAGTTTAACCGTTTATAGTGTATGCACTTAAAGATTGAATGCGCAGGATTTATAAAGATCCGTTCGCAGTAATAAGAGAAAACGTTTGTTATACCCACGATGAAAGTAAATATATAATCATATTCAGACGCTGAACTGTGCGTCTCTTTCTAACGTATTCAGTATGTAGATATGTTACACTCAGCCTCACAGTTAGTTATTTTTGTGTTCGGAGTTAGTTATTAATATTTAGCGATTATGAATAATCTTTCACTGAGAAATCCCAATCTTTCACCCACAGAAATGTAATAAAATAAAATCTCATTGTTAAACAGAAAAATTGTGTTTAGTGGTTGACCCATTTACAGTTCGCCACTATGCTTTCCTCTTTGATTGTGCGATGACCAGATAGATTGTGGACCCTATGATGACGTCTGCCTAAATCCTTATAGGACGGTAGTGTTTGATGTTTGTATTTATTATTGTCTTGTCGTACCCTTAACGGTTTGTTCTCTTGTTGCTCTGGTTTCTGTCAAGTTTTTGAGTACTTACTTTGTGGCTTTCTAAGCTTTTATATATGATATATACATGATCATTTATGTGTTTTACTTATATTGCCTATTAATGCTACCTTGTTTGTTGGAGATATTACCTGGCAGGGATATCTTTATTTACACTGTCCCGTTTACTGGGATGGCAGTAGGGCAAGATGGAGGTTTGGTGCACCCTTAGTAGAACCTGATTTAAACCCTCAACCGCTTTTTTGACACGGACCGTTTCAAGGCGGTAACCCTATTGTCAACCCTTTAGTGTTTGTGATCTTATCTTGCCTTTTATTCATCTTTAAAATTGTTCTTTGTTTCTCTGTGTGCTTGTGGTTGACTGTCGTCCTTGAATGCTACTTTTTCTGTTCGATTTTTTTATCTACTTTTGCATAACATTAAGCAAATAACAAGGTCAGATATGACAACTATTGCAAAATTACAATGTCGTTACATGCACAGTTTTAAAATACATCAATCATTTATTTTTTATTAATTTTAATAGACAGACTCGCATTTATCAAATAATCAATCAAACTATTCAAATGATGACAAGTTGTAGCGCCACACACGTTTGTCGAAGGAAATATTTTAAAAAGTACAATTTTAAGATGATCTTTGATATATTTTATTTACGTGTCATGTCAGCATGTGCAATTTAGAAGTGTGTTTCTTAAGTGTGGATGTAAATTAAATGTGTGAGGTCAGAAAAAATGAGGTTTCACAATCATGCAAATCATCCTTTGAAAATTGCTTAAACAATTATACTGCTCCTATAATATTAAATTACAACATTTAAGCATATTTATATGTTTATATTATTATTTATATTATTATGTTATCCATGCTACGAATCAGTTGCGTTATTTTACTGGTCCTTTGGAACCAACGTGCCCAATATAGGTGGTTTTGAAGTAGAATACATCTTAAGCCGATGTTAGAGGGCGTGAGAGTGTTGCTTCGCACATTACCTCTCATGAACAGACTCAATAAAACGAGTCTGCTACTTTATTCTCTTGGTCGTGTTTGCTGCTTCCAAAGAAGCTCCCTTATCAGTATGTATAAACTATAACGGAGATAGAACATACTTTGTGTCGAATATTAGGGAATAATATTACTTACCCTTCGGTAAAAAATGGTGTGACCTTTTAAGGTCTTTGTTTACACTCCTAATACCTGTGTAATGAATAAACAATGTGGCCCTGTACGCTGCGTGTTTTATGCTTAGCCCAGTGAACATTAAATAAAACGTGTATTTGTTTGTTTGGGGTTTAACGTCATTTTCAACACATTTTAGGCTATAATATGACGGTAGATCTTTAGTGGTGGACGCAGACCACCCGCTATTACCTGGGTCGAACCAATACTGTAAACCTTTCACCATCCATAAGAATCGACACTTTCTCACTTAAAAATCGAGCTCCGAGTGGGATTCGAACCCTCAACGGTGAGATGCGAGAGAGTTCGAACGCATCGTCTTTGTCTTCTCGACCACGTAGGAATAAAAGGAAATAGTACATCAGTTTTATTGAAGCTGTTTATTTGGCAACGTTTAATTGTATTCTATTGATTGCATAATTCATAAAGCTCCCGAATACTTCGTCAGTTATTTCTACGTTGTTTACGTTTTAATACGTATTTTATCTTTAATGATTGCAGGTACAAAATCCTTCGAGGTTACTTGGCACACTATTAATTTAACTTTTGTTTTTCAATTTGAATTTTCAGAGGAAAACCTTTAAAGAAAAAAACTCCGTACCAAATTAGAGACTTGTTTATTAAAGGGACTGATGCACCATTTTCAATTGAATTGAATTGAATTGGGATTTTAAGGCGCACCAACACATGAAAAGATTATATGGCGCCTAACTGGCATGAACATGCGAAGGCTCATCTTCCATGTACATCGAGATAAAATATGGAAAATGGGCCTAGAACCTTCTCACCCTGAACTGCAGAGTTGCTGCAAATTCTATCGTAGAAACTCCATTTATGCTGGAGCCACGTTTATTGTTTTTCTGCCACTGCCCTTTTGATGCGAGCGAGATAGCACCTGAAACAATGCATGGATCATGATGAAGACCTTTAATGAACATGAACAAAAGATGATAAAATGAACATGAATTTGGGGGGATTCTACCCCTCTGCCTACCCCTCCAAAGGGATCTGCAGTGGCCCTATTATTTGCCCCGTGACCAAACGGGGGCACCCGGGAACCACACGGGGCTCACCATTTTCAAACAATATTTATTTAGAATGGCTCTGAAAAACTTGAAAAAAGCTGAAAGAATTATCAAAATGCCATTAAAAAATAAAGGAGTTACGGCTTATTGAAAATTTGCAAAGAAACATAAATGGAGGCGGCTATCTTGGAACGATGACATCATCGCGCCTTTTTACCATACATGTATATGGCATATTTAGAAAATATCTTTTTAAAGTAAAGAAAATCCTTGCAAATGAAAATAAGCATACAATTTATACATTTTACATTTGTATATTTATTTTTAATCAATTTGCAGTGATTTCCTTTGCTTTAAAATACATTTTAAAATAGTGCATCAAGCCCATTAAGAAACAGGCATATTTCGTTTAGAAGTGTACCATATTCGTGTCTTGATGTGATTATTTAGACGTCTGGGAAAAGGAAATAAAATACGCATGAGCACGTAAAGACCTATCGGACTTAAAGTGGAATATTGCACACTGTGGTTTATCTTTTCTGTTACAGACCAGAGGGAAAAAAAGTGTTATGCAACTGTCCTTAATTACCTATGAAACAATAGTCAATTGCTTAAAATGTTTTGTAATTGAAGAAGTTTAAATATATTTTATATAGAATCAGAGCAGCATGTAATTACAAACCATTGCTAAACAATTTGCATTGTCATGCCTAGGCTTTCTTAATGAGGTCACGCATTGTAAAACTTTAAAAAAAAAATATGCTGTATGTGCACCTCAAAATAATCAATTATACATTTTAAAATTAGTTGAAATAGATTAATTCATAGCTTAATAAATACTTGATGAACTATTCTAACGATCAGTTGAATGCACGCTGGGTAAAAACAATGTGTGTACTTTTAATGTAATGCCTCGTTTCCTGCCATCATTTGTAAGGCCCTGTACACTATTGACTTTAATGAAAAAGGCTCTATGAAGCGCATCCGTGGCCGGGATGGTAAATACGCTGAGTATTAGGGTTTCTCGCCTAACACCACTACGGGTTCGAATTCCACTGGGAGTTCGATTTGTCAAAGGGGAAAATATCGATTCTTACGAATGTCGGAAGGTATACAGTACTGATTCTAACCAGGAAAATGGGGTATTCTGCCTCTACCACAAAAAAAGTCATAAAGCCTAACACGTGCAAACATGGCGTAAAACACCTTCAAACACATTATCACATAACACATTATCACATAACACTCATACGACGTGAAATTTTCAGCTTAATGTTGTCAATTTACCTTTTACAAGGCGACATTTTGTAACAGAAATCGTGAGGTCTTCTGACGTCAGTACGGTATGTTACGTCACTCTATATATAATGCGTTCGTACATGCCACTAACTAGGACAACACAAGCATGGATTTGGGCCTCGTGTGCATACACTGGTATGTAACACTACATAAGTCGTGGCCTTATTACACTCCACGAAGCCGCGATATGTGACTAACTTCATGTTTCTAGTTGTACTTAACATACATATATCTGATAAACGTAAATGTGTGAAAAGTAGATATACAGAAATACAAACATGAGGCTTATACGTACACTTAATGTTATCGTATATATCACTTACGTTTTTAGTGTTCAGAAGCAAGGACTCTAAATGAGTATATCGAGGGTTCAGTGCAAAACTATGTATCTCATTCATTATTCATATGTAGTTACAATAACTGACACCTCGATATGTAGATACGGAAGAATGATAATTTAAAGAGTACCGAATGTTCACTAAATGTTGTATGTAATTATTTAGACGTCTGAAAAAATACAATGTTTTTTTAGCAAAAATAAAAAGTACCCTTTTTCCTTTTCCTTATTATATAGACAGCAAAACAGGAATTACTAAATGATGTATATAGAATAGTTAGATCGACCACCACCAATAGTCCAAACAAAATATTGTTTTGAAAAGTTCAGTACACAAGGGAGTTATCCCCATGTTTCTTACACAGTTCTTTTTTTGCAAAAAAACACATAAAATCAAACAAACATTACCTCAATTTACATGTATACGTTGCTTTCGAAAACAAAATTAAAGAAAAATACAACACCGATTGTGTAGGTAGCAGCTTTTGATTATAAAATATCATTAAATTACCGCCCTTTAAGGATTCCATAGAATCCATAAAAGGGAATTGCTTGATAAAATTTGAAAATGTTGAAAAGGAATATTTAGTACTCAGTAAATAGTGCTTAAAAACATCAAACATTCTTTAATTAAAGCATTGTCCTGCTCCCTCAAAAACTGGCCTATGGGAATACCAGTAAAAAAGCGGCTACTATTTTTTTGGTGAGTATATATCATACCGCATTTAAAGGGACACATTGCAATCTTCAAGTAGTTATCAAATTTTATAATTAACCACTCCATTTATTAAATAATCCAAAATACTTTTGATTTTAAATCGGCTTGCATGTATGTTAAAGGTTTTGTTTGTTTGTTTGTTTGTATGCTGTTTTACGTCATTCTCAAAACATGTAAGTTATATATGACAGTCGATATTTATTTATTTATTTATTTTTTTTTGTGGTGGAGGCAGACCACCCACTTTTCCTGGGTTCATATTTGCTATGTTATTTTATGTTTAACTATATTACTGATGCAATATCATTAACAATTACTTAACTAATAAGCAAAAACAATTAGCTTTGAACTCTTCAAATAATTATGCATTGTATAGCACTCCAACAAGGGACGGTGCGAGTTTTAGCAAATCAATGTTGTCGTGTGTCCCTTTAATCCCTGCATTATAGATATGTTGTTTCATTTCTTATGATTCCTTGTTTCTTTCCCCATTCTTTGCGGCGGTCCAAAATAGTATGGTGATGGTTCAACAACAATTCAGTTTAATACCACTGGTAAATCGGTGAAGCAGAGGGCAGATTGGAGATTGGCGAATTTGGTTCCATTGTCAATATTTATTTCCGTAAAGTGAATTATTTTCTTACTAGTAAGAACGAGACGGTGATATAGAATTTATTTGAACATGTTTACCCTTTTTTCCAAAAAAAAAGCATTAAAAATATAAGTCATTTTGCCCGCTAATAGAAAAAGAAAATGCATTTATTTTTCCACATCCAGTGTAACGCTTTAGGACCCGTTTTACCTTTACTCCAAACCGTATGCCAATCTCCTCTGCAAATCCTTAAAGTATTAACAAAATAAATATTCTAGACTGTTTTTTTTATTTGAGCAGTAAACAATCATGGTACACTTGTATCCTCATTGTGAAATCATATCCATACAATAACAGATTAAGGGTTAACATGGCATTGATATATAGTGATAACAAGATTGTAGAAGCTGATAAGTGTATCTAATTTCTTCTATGGAGTCTGAGCAAACACGCGACGATGCTGTAACTCTACGCTGTCTCAATGCAAATAAAAGCATTATGTTCTTGATGTATTGTAGTATTAAATATAAACATACAGTTATATCAACAAACGTGAATGTGCAGAAATGCTTGCGGTTTTTGATTGACGTGTTCGGTACATATTTCTTTCAACCTTTCAACGGTTGATGGTAAGATTGTAAGGGTATATCATATTGTGTGATTGATGGAGTTTGTACCAGATGCATCGAGATTTGCAGCTCCTTTATACCCCATAGAGGAATGACCGGTTTCACAATTTACGATACGAGTCCAGACGATAGTCCTGACGAGACGTGAACAATGTCACTTGCGGATCTCGTGCGGACATGTTTTATTATTGATCCATGTAGGTAGGTAACAAGAACGTAGCTTTATGCTAAAAACATTTTTCAAAAAAAAACTAAAACAGTAAGTCACTCATTGTTTTTACCCTCATAAATTGTATGAACAAATATGTGCACTCATTCTATATACGTTAAGAGAGGTTGCCTTATACAATGCGCCAACTATGTTTCAGATAGCAGTAAAATAGGGGAAATTGTCCGCAATTTACCGCAGACTAAATCAAATTGACAAAGTACGGACAATACGCAACACAAATAGTGCTGAAGAAATGATTTCTAACTTGGAACGGTCAGTAGGCAAGAAAGCTTACTGGTTAGATCTGTTTCATGTGTGCATGCAACGATGCACTAAACAGCTTACTCCTCAGACGCAGCGAAATAATATTTATTGTCATCTAACCTAAGACTGTTTAAACACGTTTTAAAAAATGTATTGACAATACCTATAATAAACACAAATAAGGTCATCTCCGTTGGTATGCAAAACCAGTATAAATAGATTATTTAACTGCTGGGATCGATTATAGGGAAATCCTTCACGAGTGGTAGACGTGTGGTTCTTTTCACGAACGAGCGCACGCGAGCGAGTGAAAAAACAAAGCACGTCTACCATCAAGTGAAGGATTACCCAGTAATCAATCCCAGCATTAAATATTCTATTTATTACATTTTAAATTACGTTTTTGCAAACAAATATTCGCTTTATTGAACGTTATCGGCGGATGACGTGATGACGTCGACGTCAGCAACACTTCACGACTCAACGTCGCAACGTTAGTTATTATTGTGTTCTGAGTTAGCAACGTTAGTTATTATTGTGTTCTGAGTTAGTTATTAATATTCAGCGATTATGTATATTCTTGCACTGAGAAATCCCGATTTTTCACGCATAGAAATGTAATAAATGACCTTTTATCACTTACACTACAGCATATTGCTAATAACGGAGTTTACCTTATCTGCTTAGTATTAATATATTGAAAATAAGAGAAAGGGTCATTGAAAAGAAACGATTTCTTGCATACTAATTAGTGATATCCCCATTTTAGACCTTTGCTGTAAATATTATCTTTGCGAGAGCAATTAAGAAAAACGCGCTAAAGTCAGGATAAGAAATGTCCAATATAGACCGAATACCCATGGACATTTGCATTTCCTTTCTCAGTCTACGTTTAGCGTGTCTTGTTAGAACCCCGTGGGGTTTCTTTATTACACCTTCACGTTTTACTTGGATAACAAAGGGTAAAAGTGGGATTTGGTGCACCCTACAACCTGGTTTAAACTCCTAAAGGCTTTTTTGCCACAGATAGTTTCAAGGCGGTAACCCTATTATCAACCCGTTTGTGTTTGTGATGTCACATGCCTTGCTTTTTATTAATCGTGTAATTGCTGTTTGTTTTAATGTGTGTTTCTGGTTCACTGTGTACTGTTCGACGTTTTACATACTGTTTTGTTGTCTTCATATAAGCTTGCACTGTTCTAAAAATCAAAATAACTATCATTAGACTAAATTGACGAAACTGAAAACTAAAAGGACAAAAGAACGTAACTAGGTTCCCAAACCAGAAGGTCGCAATTGTCGAACCGCTGTCTGTCTGCGGCAAAACTCCATCGTTGTCTGTGAAACCTATCCACGTGGTTCACAATGGTTTCGGAGCGATGCTGCTGTTCTTGATGGAAACGATAACATTCCTTTAAATGTTTAAAAAAAAAAAAGAAAATATTTTTTCTATAGTCTGGTAGGTATTTAGTTCGGGTGATTTATTCGACAAAAGATTTGACGTTTTTGACAATATAGACGGGTGATGATGGGGATAATACACCGTTTTTCAAGAAATCCTATACTAACAGCCTTTATCTCAATAAACGATGGACATGCTACGGTGAGACAGCCACATGCTAGAGTTTGCTTCGTGGAAACCACATTATTATGCAATACGTTCAGTCAATAGATCTCGGAATAAGCTCATATTCCCATGAGAAATGCATTTAATAAAGGAGAGTATTAGTTTTTGTATTGATGAAATGAAATCTTGAGATGGTGAAGAAATGCGGCGAAATCGGACATCGAGCACCAGTCACGCGCATGAGACTGATACATTGGGTTGGCTTCATTTGGGGTTTGATAACATAACGGACAATACTAACAGTTCTTGTTGCAACAGAAACCAGACATTGAGCTCGGGGTTCATGCGACGAACATAGAATTGCCATTGCTGAAGATGCATCTTGTATAGCATAACAGAAAATCGCCAATCTCGTGATATAAGAAACCGCAATAAACACAGACATTCAGCAAAACTTCATGGGACAGACAAGCAGGTCGCCTTTATGACATTACTTAAGACCCATCTAACATGACGAAGGGGATAATGGCAAAGGTTCTTGTTACGCAAACGTTTGTTAAAAGGTTAAGCAGTGGGCAGATATGCAGATAACGATTGCACGAATATGACGATTTGGGTGGGCAATTTGACATGTAAGACCTTGTTAACACTAAGGACCTCTCCAGTATGTGCCTAAATGATATGTCAGCAACAAAGGTTGCATGATAAATTAGTGAAGGTTTTGATATGGAATTTCTATATGGTATTTGAACAGTATTCATGAATCTAGTTAACATATGCATCGCTTTTGGTACATGCTATATTTGAGTTAATAGATGTCGAGACAAAAATATATGGTTGAGCTTTGTAGATTTTTGCAATTAAAAATGTTGTGTTTTAAATAAATCTGTTTCAAATATTCATACTGATACATAAAAAAACTCAACACTTTAGATATGTCAACACCGAATTGAAATAGTTCACATTTCTTCTATCTCTATAAGTGTTAGTGGATCAATATTTTATTTAAATATGATATTAATTGACGATAATTAGTTGACATGTTATTTGACTATCGATTAATTCATACTTAGACATAGAAAAATAGAAAAAATAAGTTTAATGCAATTTAAAATATTTAAATCAAGTTACTGACAAATTTAGAGTTTTGTCTTTCTTTTATTCTTTTAACATGTTGTATAATATATAACAAAATAAATCACCAAGTAGATCATTTCTGCATTGTTTAGTAAAATGGTTAACAGCAGTGTACAGTTTATATAAAGCTACCTAACGACTGGTCAAGATTAATATATATATTTATTTATTTAAAATGCAAAAGACCTTTAGGTCCATTAGTACACAGGTACAACACAATACATATATATACACGGCTACATATAAAGTCTATTTTGTCACATATCATTTTTTTGTTATACATTTTCTCCATTTCTCACTTACTAAGAAGTGTTTCAGTTCAAGATTCGTTCTCTTGGGAGAGTAAAAGAAGGTATATATATATAGATATACACATACATATATACACACATATATATATGAATAATTACATAAATGAAATTAGTGAATTAAACCATTTCCACGATTTCGCATTACGTGGTCCAAGTATTAACTTTCATATCCAACCCCTTCTCCAAGAAGCGAAAACGATGTTGGATGGGGTATGAAATAAAACCATAATTTAGGCTTCAAAAGTTTGCATATTATAAAATTAAAACATTTAATATGTAATTTTAAACAGGTTATCGTATTTTTTCAGTAAAAAATGTGTTTGAAACGTGTTTATTGCCGAAATACATGCTAATATAAGCTTTTCCATAATTAAGGCGGAACCACGTAATGTTGTAGCTGTGTTCATTTTGGAGACTCGGCAATTTCAATCAGGCAGGTACTTGTGTCGTTTTAGAACTCTCGGTGAATACGTTTGCAGAACTATGAGGGTGCCACACTAGTCAGCGCTAGGTTTAGTGGGACCACTTAACTACCAGTTAGTTTTATCTCTATCAATAATTCCGAATCGAACTTTTTTCATTTGGAGTCATAGATGTGTAGTGTTACGGCTTTTATGGATTTCAGGGATTTCTTCCCTAATGCATTTTAAGGGTTTCCCTATACGCAGAGTTCTTTTATCGGCTGCTCCCCTTTGTAAATACCATGTTGTTGTTTTTCTTTTTGTATGGACTTGAGCTTTTTTGTGGTAATGGATCACAATGGCTATTGGTAAAATAGTATTAATTAAATTGTGTATTTGCACTTGACAGCATTCAACAAAATGTCAGAAGATTTTCAAACGAACCACCTTTAGTAAAAGCTATGCTTTATTTTTATAACTGTTTATAACTATCAAATTGGCGACAATATTCCAATCATATGCTGATTTGAATTTTTCAGTAATGTGCGCATGCGAATCATGCTATGGCGGTATTACCAAAAATAGTTAAATTTGTGTTGTTGCGATAAGTTTCCATCTTTAATATATAAGCTCAATTGTTTATAGCTCTTCTGGGCTAGTTATGTTTGCGAAATTATATATTACTGATGCATATATAAAAGGAAAAGTGGGCAGGTTAATGGACGGTTAAACCCGATAGTTTTTGGACGCCATTTTGAATTGCAGGCGTAGTTGAATCGGTTCTTAGCAATCTTGGTTATGTTTCATTATTATATAAACCTATTGTATATGTCCTCTAATTTAACAGTAAACAAGTTTAATACGTTTAAGTACTTTATTGTTCACTAAGCTCATGAGATAACGAAGGGTAAGTTCACAGACACTACCGGTGGAATTATGTAACTATATATTTTGTTGACATCTCTGAGTGACAGAATACGGCGGGAAATGTTACGTGATATGTGTGTGCCCGGATGTATGATATAATTGTCGTCTGTTACTCCGATGATAAGTGATACTGACGACACTGTTAAGCACTGTCTTTTTGGAAACTGGATCCATACTCGAGGATGTGATCCTACACAAACGACAATCGGTGATAGTTATTTCTCATCGAGGACATTAGATGATAAACAACTGATACACAATTAAGGGTGGGAAAATGGCCGGTTGGTGATGGCTTGAACATTGTAGATAATGTATTTACTCGGGATTGGTTTCACTTGTGTGTCACGTGAAGAGGTATATGACATTAGCAATAACGATGAAGAAGCCGACATAAGACGTAGATATATGAACTGTGTAATTAATTGTTTAACTCAACTAGTGAGACCGATGATACCGTCAATCGGATGTCCATACAGATTAGAAAAAGGGAATGTTCGGGTGCGGAGTTTTGAACGTGGTGAAATGGGTCAGCATAGGATGGAAAAGGTAAAGGGGAAATGAGGGGAAAGTAGTCAAAATTATTCAGGTGAAAATGAAAATACTAATCAGGAAGTGAGAAAACGGGTAATGCAGTCGTTCAAAGAAGAAGGAAAAAAGTAAACCATGAATATCTAAACCAAATCGAGCACATGATTTAATACTCACATGTTAAAGAATCTAAATAAATCAGAACACGTTTTAGATATAAAGCTGCTAGGTATCGTTGTATTGCCTAACCCAAAAACAATAACAAACATTTAAAGACACGTGTACTCATTGCTAAAGTTATAATATGAGCTGCGGATATCCTTTGAAATTAAATGTTTTAATAGTAATACGTTCATTTCAATGGGTATATCAATTCGTTAATAAATAAAACTTAATTGAACTGTTATCGTCATTTTATGTTAACAAATTTAGCAAAATGATACTAGTAGTTTACTGCAAATATGTAACTTCATAATTTTGCGATGCCTACATGTGTGTCCAATGTTACCTTCGACTCGGTCATCTAAAAAGGTCAAGGCTGTAAATTCCAGCTGAAATACATGTCTGGCAAACCTTAAAGATACTTAATATCTGAAAATAGGCGGCGTTAGCAACCAACATGTTTTACAAATAGAATACTCCCTGGTAACTACTTATTCAAGGCTACAAAAGAAGCTTAAATGTATTTTGACAGTTGGCTTCTGAATACTAGAGTGACCGTTATATTAGATAATAAACGTCAGGGTCTCATTTCAAATTACCGTTTTCACCCTCTTCTTAAAAAGATCGAAAATCGCCAAATGGCTTGATGATTAACTAATAACACTTAACACAGGATGTACCAAGGCGACTGACCTCTGGCCACCATTGTTCGTTTATTTTGACATCTATACCGGAATAAAGGCACCGCCTCCGTTAGGGATAAATGACACCATATTACGCGCTTCTCATAAAATGTAACACTTTCTCCATTGTTAGTTCTAAATTTCAGGGAAGCACAAGGCACTCTTGGCCACCATTGATTGTCAATTTCGGAAAATAAAGGGTGTCGCTAATCGGTTCTTATGGAATCAGGTTGCTACATTTATATGACCTTATCATTCAGGTCCTGTCTGCGACTGGGGCGGCTGGGGTACAGGTAGGTTCGGTGGCTATGTAGACAAATCAAGGCCTTTGGACAAGGGTGTCTGAAAATAATGTAATCTGTAAGAATCGACTGTGCTAGCGGAGAATGTATACAAATGTCATGTTAGTGCATTTGTACGTTTAACCAAATACCGACAACTATTTACATAGCAAAAGGGTCTGATCACAAGTCCTCAAAACATTAGTTACGGCGCTTCCCATAATATATTCATAATATTAAACAAAATGGCTGCTAGAAAGAAAAGGGAAATACAGACAGCTGCTAGAAAGAAAAGGGAAATACAGACATTAATAAAAGCGAAAGGGACTATAGATGATAAGGGAAGGCACTGATTGGAATTCAAATTTTACAAAATTTCAAATAAGCGTTGACGGTTGTCAGCTGTGAAATTAATTTTAATTCGGGTTTGTATTCAGTACTAAAACACTATACACATCAACTGCCACCAGTAAATCTACCCGTGTCCTTAATGCATCTTTGTACCACCATCCCAATAACGTCTAGCGTGTGTGTCGTATTCGTGACGATTATATAGGAGAGTATTTAAATTTAGAGGATGGAATTCTCTCGTAGCACTAAACATCTGTATCCGTTCTGCATTAAATTTCTAAAATGTGCAGCATCTTCTTTGTCATGACCACACCCACATGTGGAAGTAACGCGTAGATGGTTTGAGAATAAGTCAAAAATGCGTGTGCTACATTTGTTTCGAATGCGAGCATACAGAGTAGGCATTTGTAAATGCAATACTAATAATTTATAGTTAGAGAAAATATACCGAAGTTGTATTTTAACCAGGGTAGGAAATTGTCCCATAATGCAATTAAACATATAGCATAAGGAGAAAAAACACATTACAATCATGTGACAGAGGCCAACATTATCAAATAATGCACAGTTGATACATACTGCAATGTTTGTTAATACACTATTTATTAAAGCAAGTAATTTCTGAAATTGAAAATATAAGAAAATGTGTGATACGTGTTGTTGCAGTCTTTAAAGCATAGTCTTATGTAGCCATGTACCACTCGATTAACAACAGTATAGTCTTATGTAGCCATGTACCACTCGATTAACAACAGTATAGTCTTATGTAGCCATGTACCACTCGATTAACAACAGTATAGTCTTATGTAGCCATGTACCACTCGATTAACAACAGTATAGTCTTATGTAGCCATGTACCACTCGATTAACAACAGTACATTTTACAGGCAATATTTGTATAGCGGAAATTCCCCAGGTGAGTTTCTTTTTTACTTTAGTATACATACATACTTGCAAATATTTCAGGATGTCCCGACGTACACTGTTTCATTATTCTCTGTACTCTTTATATGGCAGAAATTATCAAACAAGGGCCTAAATTCATCAAATTGTTGAGCACGAGAATCAGACACAGACTCAAAATCTCTTTTTTTTTGCAAACCCTATCAACACAAAAGTATGGGTAAGAATTGTAATTTTCAGACGTTTTCTGTTAAATTATCTATAAAATTACTTGTTTCTGTAAGTAAATGTAAGTAATTTGCTTGTAAAATTGTTTTTATTTGGAATTTAAAAAATTGAGATTTTGAGTCGAGTCCGATTCTTGTGCTCAAAAGTTTTATGAATATTAGGCCAGGACAGGACAAAAACGCATACTATTTGAAGGAACTAAACATTTTGAACTGAACTGTATTACAGACAGATGCTTTTAAACTATCGCAACACTGTTGACATTGGGTATCAAAAAATCTCAATACGTAACGGAGAAAACGGAGATCTGGCGTTACATAACAAAAGATTCATATAATAAGATGAGTCTGGGTTTAAAAAAATATATAATCCTCCCCTAACTAAATGGACCGTCATTGTTCAAAAATCTTGGCAGCTGGACGAGAAAACGAGATTTTAATTACGGGAGATGCTTTCAATTTTAAGTCATGATTTTAATTTAGGACTCTCTTATTAAACGCTGGTGATGTTCAATATCATGTTGAAATAATTCATCTCGGAAAATAGATTAAAATTGAATAATTTCTATTCAGAGTCGATGATTTAGGATCTTTTTAAAGGTAATTTAGGTAACATGTCCGATGAAAGAGTGATGACATCGCCTGTGGTATGATTATGGTTCTGAAGTTGTTCGATCTATGATTGGCAATTTCTTTGTCAAATCGGACTAAATGTATATATACTGAAACGTAAAAGAAACGCAACTCGGGAATTTCCGCTATATGTTGTATATACTTCACACTTGATTTCACTATATATAGAGGATATTTGTTGTTTTGGAGTGAATAACATATTTTTTTTCATCGAGAAGTGAGAAAACTTTATATTTTCACAAATGCGAAGCATGAGTGAAAATATAAATGTTTTCTCACTTCGAGATGAAATAAAATATGTTATTCACGACAAAACAACAAATTTTCTTTTTATTTTATGATTTTACAAACAATTATTTAAGCAATTTCAGTAACTAAACCATTTTACACGCGCATCTTTCCTTGTCACGATGACGTAACGAAACGTTACAACTTTTCTGAAACCATTAACGTCACAGAAAGAAAGTAATTAAATAACAGTGGATTTAACAGTTTATTCCACTGTACACTTTTATTTCACTGATCAAACATGTAGTATTTCATTGATTATCATAAAATAAATATATATATTCATATCGTTGTAGTTAAACAGGTACCAGTCTTCTATTTGAATAAACTTGGACATGCCATATTCAAAACAATACAGGCGTTTCATGTATTCATTCATATATGCATGTATTCATTCATATATCTGACGATAGTGTCGGCGTGACCTGATATATGTATAGACGTAAATGCAATGAAGCTGATCCCGACAATGAAAAGCACCCGCTAAGCACGACTATAATAGCCTTTGCGTCCATTATAAACCCAGATCAGCCTGCTGATCAGGGTTTACAATGTCCAGCTACTGATCAGTCACTTTCCCCTAAACACCCCCTTTCCCATAAATGGATCGGTCTTAATTCAAAGAAAGAACAGTCCATTATTTATATGTAGCGGGTTAAGGGTTAATAATGTTTCTTTCATAACGACATCATTACCACATGAACTTAGTTGATTAAAGCATCACTGTTCATATCATATACATACTTCAGGCAAATTTATTGATATTTAGCATTTAGCGTTTAACGGGTTTCACTAAACGGCATATGGCGTTTAGTATTTTTTAAGTTTTAACATTTAGCGCAAGATTTACACCATTTAGCGTAAATTCTAACATTTTTCTCAAATTTTAACATTTTGCAGTGCTACAAACTGTGCCATTCTCAGGTAGCACCATACATCAAGATGTGTATCTCTCAGCTGGACTGACTTTGGCTAATGCAAATGATTATTATTTATGGGTTTAAGACCCATATCTTGGATTAACATTCTGGAGGTGATATTATATAATTCCTTATTTGAGGTAATGTCTTTTGTTGGTGGCGCATGACGTACACGAAATCAGTCCTGCAATGAATTGAATTGAATTGAATTGGGTTTTAAGGCACACCAACACATGAAAGGTTATATGGTGCCTAACAGGAATGAACATGCCAGGCTCATCATCCATGTACATCGAGATAAAATATAGAGAATGGGCCTAGAACCCTCTCACCTGCAGAACTGCAGAGTTGCTGCAAATTATATTGATTTACGCTGGAGCCACGTTATTGTTTTTCTGCCACTGCTCTAGTGAATTGAGCGAGATGGCACCTGCAACAATGCAGGCGTCATGATGAAGAACTTTAATGAGCATGAACAAAAAATAAATAAAATGAACAGTAACTTGGGGGTGGGGGGTCTACCCCTCTGCCTACCCCTCCAACGAGATATGCAGTGGCCCTATTCTTTGCCCCGGAACCACACGGGGCAGTCATGCAATGAGAGAGACTATATATCTTTATAATTATTCTGTTGTAAATGTGTATATTTCCATTTAGAGAAATTAAAGGAGTAGAAACAGGGCAGGACTTTCTTTGTTTCTAAATTAGCTAGAAATTAAAACATACTAAATTTTAACAACTTAGGACTTCGTACAGCTGCGTGATGCAGCATCCCTTGAACTGCATCTTCAGTACATGATACTAAATGACAATTGTTCATGTCTTTAGAATGTTATTCCATTTATTTCCAGAACTCACTCGTGTCCTTGTTTGTTTGATATAGTTCAACAAAATGCACTGATCCATTTTCTTAAAATTAGTCAATATTTTTGTCAACCTTTTGCCTGATCAATACACATATACTTACTAATAATCACGAATATCATACAGCGAACACTTTCATAAACATGATTTTATAATCACTGGATCCAAGATTGTTGCACACATGATTAAATTAGATTTTAAGTCGCACTAATACATGAAAGGTTATATGGCGCCTAACAGGAATGACCGTACCAGGCTCATACTTCGTCTACATCAAGAAACATATGGAGAATGGGCCTGGAACATTATTACCTGCAGAACTGCAGACTTGCTGCAATAGTCAACTCTCTATTTACGATGGAGCCACCGTTTCCACGTTTACATACGCGGTGTCATGACAAAGACCTTGAATGAGCATGATAAAAAATGACAAAATGAATATGAAAGTGGGTTGGGGTCCACCCCTCTGCATGTGAGAGTGTGTTTGTAAGATTGCAGTGGTTGTATTCTACCCCGGCAACCACAGGGGGACGAGGCTTTATTATGTGGTACTTAGTCGTTTTCAGCTACGGGTATGTGTCAGTTCCCTCTGAAGAAAACTTAAAACCAAAATTTAACTAAAGACTTTGTTCTTTGTATATCATTCTAAAAAAATTGATTATGTACCATATTATATATATGTATTAAGTATGATATACATTGCTTTTAATCTGTTTTCTGTGTTTATACTCTCTTTATATATGATTGTACGGGTTCTAAATCAACTTTGTCGTAAACTGCAATAAGCTAGACCCTAAGAGACATTCAGACATTCATGTAATCTCCATTGTCAACAAATATAGCAACTGGACTGCAATTGGACGTTCAAGCTAAAAGGCCAACTTATGATGGGATTACATCAATGGAAATTGCGATCAATGCGCACCATCAACAATTGGTCGAGTTCATTATCTTATGAACGCATCATACATTTGCAGATCTGAGTCTCCTCTAAACGGAAAGCATCACGTTTTGCACCTTTACAGTCAAACTGTTACTGTAAACTTTCTTTCCATCGTGCAAATATCCTCCAATGGCTCTTATAAACATTCCTAAATAAACCACGGAAAACGTGTCCACACAACAGTCACCTACGCTCGTGTCATGTAAATTCACCATCCTAAGCAGAATAGTGTGCCATGCATACGTTAAAAAAGAAAAAGAACAAAAAATACAACATGTTTGCCTTGTTCACCCTTTTTGCTTTACTTTCGTGTTTTCTTTTCATTGATCTGTTGATATTGGCATGTAAAATATCCTCTACATATGTTGTATTAACTCTCGCATTGTGTCTAAACTTACTGGACCAAAATGAAAGTTATATCTTAATTCCCACTTTACGAACAAAAAACACAACAAACAACGAAATACTCCCAGAGTTATTACTTACACGCAGGGCTGCTCTTTGACATGCGACGGTTTCAAATTTAGAAATAACTGTCATTTTAATGCACCTCGGCCCCTTTGCTCACACGAACACATCAGATCGTTTGTTTTGTCCTTATATCCTACCATTAGTATATATCTCGAATTTCGACATTTTCTAAAACGTCTGAATTCTGAATATCTAACCACCGTAGAATATTTGACAGGTAATTATAGGGGAGTCGGAGCTGACAATGTCTTACCTCCGTTTACAAATCGAAAGAAATTAATATTAGCTATCTTCCGCTAAAATCTTGTTTCAGTTAAAAAGATGGGCAAAAGAAATAGATATACGTTTACAATTGATGGCTGCCGATTAGCCGAATGTAACCGTAGTTATTCGGTGTCATCAATTTGTGGGCCCCCACCAGGTAGGTAAGGTGATTTATGGGGACTTTGTTACAACGGTATGTCGAGTTTTTTTGTGATGAACAATCCAGATATGCAGACACTATCGTCTTCAGTTCCAGTGTAAATTCCATATTCTTACGTTTGTTTTTATATCGTTTTTTTGATAGACAGACGCGCGTGTGTTATGACGGTTCTTTTTGTTATGAATTATTTAGTATTTTTTAAAATCCTTGTTTTAATAACCAATATGTTAAAACTGGACTTCGGTTGAAAAAGATGATTTCGACTTTTAGTCTGAATCCTAAAAAGGTAAAAGGAATATCGAAAGTTTGGGTTGTTGAAGTTTAAATTGGATTGTCGAATCTAAAAGGTCAGATTTGAAATTTGGACAACATGTTTAATGTACACAAATATGGCAATCTAAGATTTCTTAAAACAAATCCATAACCGATATCCAGCTGCTTTAATTGCTTAGATAAAATGTTTAATTCGTTTTTTCAGCATAATTTTCGTGTTTCTAGTTAAAATGACAGTTATAATAGGACACGAAACTGATTATGGACCCACCTGCGGATAATTAAAATATGACTAAATAAGGGCATATTAGTATAAGGAGCTCAGTGTTTTCTATACGTCTTACAAAAAAAAAGGATAAAAAGTGTTGCCTATAGCTCCCTTTTTCAGGTTTCGTCTCAGGGTTCGTTTTTAATTTCGGGTGTTTATCAAGTATCACTTAGCCATAATCATCCAACATGGGTTAAGGAGTACATCACTCGTCCAAGAGCTTCGTCCACAAATAGGGTCATTGTCTTGTCTTTTATGCGATTAAAAACTACTCCGCCTTATTAATGTGACAGGAGAGGGTGAAATGAGGACTTCCTTTTATACGTGGGATTATGCGACGCTTTTCGGTTGTCGTTGAAGTCAAAGATGGCGGAGATCGGTTTGTAATCTTCGCTTTCAATGTTTTATTTTCAATTTGAGGAGTTTGAATGCAGATCCGTTGAGTCTTTTGACCCATACAAATGAAGCACAATACGAGGTGAAATTAAGAGTTGTTTAAAATTGTTTAAAAACTGAATAGGGCAAGATAGGGCGAGAGTCAAATTGCTGAATGTCAAGATCTGTTTTTGTAATATTGCATTTTCATAAAAATACTAAGAGGACGGGGCTTTAGTAGTTGAATGTTTATTCAGTTTTTCGGTGGTAGTGATGGCGATGTTGCTGTTTCTTAAATAACAGAATTGTTATTAAATGTATTGTTGCATATAGTATCGTTGCTGGTAATTTGTAGCGCGGCGGATTTGTAACCGGAGGGGGCGGTTCAATCCTCCGTGGTGCCACTGAGTTCCGTCGGTGTGTTCTTGGGCAAGACACTTTCCCTTAGCCTCGTCCGTCGGATTGGGACGTAAACCGGGCGGTCCCGTTTATCGGTCTATCCTCCGAGCACGTAAAAGAACCATAGGAATCTATTCGATAATAAGAGTAGGGCAGGTTTCCGGATTCCTATGTATCCTTCCCCTCTCTCTCTGGGGCGGCTCTAAATAACCTATACTGTGTTGATGAGCCGTTAAACAACATTCAATTCAATTGTTGTTGTTGTTTTGTTGTTGGTGGTGATGGTCATCGTAGTGGTGATGGTGGTGGGGTATGAAGGTGGCAATGATGGTCAGGGGCGTAGCGTGAGCAAAATCTCAATTAGTCACGGGGGTAGGTGCCGGAGGGGTTGTCCCCCTCCCGCTGGTGGGGATTTCGGGGGGGCCTGCCTCGTGAAATTTTTAAAAAATAAACGCTCGTACGTGACTTCTGGTGCATTTTAGGGTAAGGATGAAATATTTAAATCCTGTCGAAAATACCATTATTCCTTAACATTTCATTCACCTTAGAACTGAACATAATGGTATGATTTTTATTGCGTTTTTCGAGTTTTTTATTTTTTGAGCCTTCGTTTGAAAAGTTTACTCACGTAAGTAAATGAGTATGGCACGCTACGCGCCTGATGGTGGTGTGTGGGGTTGTAGTGGTGGTGGTTTGAGGGGTGGGGGTACTTTTGCTGCTGCTTCTGGTAGGGATGATGGTGGTAATACTTATTTTGCTACTAATATTACTACAATTGCTGCTGCTGTTGCTGCGGGTGTAGTTCTTGTTGTAGTTTCGGTACTGTTGATGAATAATGTATTTTTCAATTGAAAATATGAACAAAGGAATCATGTATCCTTTTTATGATGCAATTACTTTCACCTAAATGTATAAAACCCAAAGGTTGGACTTTTAAATATGGTTTATTGTCTGTTTCATCTCTACGTCATATACTTTTCCACGTGTGTGTCCCCACCAGACTAGACAGCATGCGGCGCGTCCATTTATTGTCAAAAGAGTAATTACTTTCATTGAGACAGAAATGAACAACTTCTTTTTTGGGGGAAAAAAGATTTTTAAACATCTCAATATTGAAGGACTTAATTCATTCGGAATAATGACTATCTATACTGTATTAAATGTAATTGCATTCTTTGATTAAAGTGCGGACTCACAAAAAATAGGTAGTACTTTAAAGCTGAGCAGACGGCTCTTTTTTTATCTATAGTGCAAATTTATCATGCGGATGAATACCCAATTAATACTGACCGCGCATCGACAATGACAAACTTCCTGAACACGGCTCTTCCATTTCGGAAACAAAACGATATTTAAATCATGTTTTAAGACCATTGACGACTCCATCCGAAGAGCAAATTATTTAGACGACCTTAGCAGAGACTATGATGATTGGGAAGTCCAACATATCAGTATTTCATTCATGTGTTTGCTATTACTGCTGAGAATCAAAGCAATAAGTTCAGTTGCAAAACACCTGCAGTACATCACTGAACATTATTTACTTTCTTGCGTTCTTGCTTGCGTGCTTGCCTGTCTACCTGCATGGTGGCCTGCCTGCTCGCTCGCTCGCTCACTCGCTTGCTCACTCACTCACTCACCCACTCACTCACCTACTCACTCACTCACCCACTTACTCACCTACTCACTCACCCACCTACTCACTCACTCATTTACTGACTCTCTTACTTAATTATTATACGAGAGTTTGAAACCTTCTAGCCACCCGCCGCTGCAGGTTTGAATCAAACTGGGTGCTCGACTTGTTAGCAAGTTTCTATTCTTACGAATGGCGGGTAAATACAGTACCGGTTCTACCCTTTGATAGGTGGGTGGTCTAACTCCACCACCAACAATCTGTCGTCATACATAGCCTAAAATGTACTGGAAAATGACGTTAAACAACAAACAAACAAACAAAACGACGCTCCCATACGAGTAAGGGGCTACAAAGGAATGTAGGACCCATTCTGCCTAATATGCTGCATAAAAGTTGGTAAGTCGCACCATATAAAAATCAACTTGACAACAAAAATCCTAGCTGTACAATGCATTATACAAAAGAAAATAATTGTATAGTATAATGTTGTAACTTTTATAGACAACTACACTTTTAAGTGAATATTAAATTGAATTGGGAAAAAAAACAAGTACTAAGAAACGTTCATTTGTCATAAAAATGCCGGTGTCCAGTCTGTTTGGACAATTTCGGACAGTTTGGATGAATCGGTCAATTGCCGCGAAATGGTCACTTAATTATTCAAATCACCACTCTATTTCTCCGCTCAGCGTTAATAACGGGTCCTAACATCGCCCACCTCAATAGTTTACGACACATTTTGTTTTCTTCACAAATTAAAAGTGGATTGCATTTTTTTTCAAGTGGTCATTTGTTCTAATGGTTATTGTGACTTTCAGAAATGACAAATAATAACGGGTTCTGTCCGTTTTTTGTGGACGACACCATTGTTTTCCTCGTAGAAGGACAGTTCCGGTTCATAGGTGAAACGACAGAGGGCGCTTTAGGTCACGTGTCATCTGCTGCGGATGGTGTCAAAATGGCGACTGGGCAGAAAATTGAAGAGTTTACAGATTGGTAGTTTATGGTGTTGATGTCAAGACGAACTTTGTGTCAGTATAATGACGTGCTAAGTGGTGAAATCGTACCATCAAATGTGTCATAGTTGTGTATAAGACACTAACGTTATTTCCTGCTAGAGCAAGATTGCTGTTTTATATGCCAAAATTATGTTTGGTACACATTACAAATAAAATTCCTACATAATTCTAAGAAGTATCCTTTATGTATAGGATAGAGGGTATGAAGAGAAATCTTCAACATTAAGAAACCGAAAGGGGGAGCGAGCGTAGCGACCTATCGCGGTTTCTTAATGGTTAAAATTTCTCTTCATAGCCTCAATGGAAAATGGCAAACATTAATTGGAACTCGATGTTTTGGCAAAGGACGACTCGCAAAGCTCATCGTCCTTTGCCAGAAAAACGAGTTCCAATTTATATTTTGCCATACAAATTCAATAGCCAATACTGTTAAAATAAACGCCGCCGCATTACGACATATATTGAAAATGGTTGTCAAAGGTTTATATGTTCGACCTATATGTCAGAAAGTGGAATATTGCTAAACAAGTGCATTTAAAAACTTTCTGCAATAGTGATCGCCAGAACAGACGGCTGTTTTGGAGAATGTATTATTGACCTATAATCTATTTAACAACTCCATTCATTTTGAGTGCTGGTCATGTGTTGAATCAAGCGAATAATGTGAAATTATGAATCTTCGCAAATAAAATCATCGATTGGTCAGTCAAGGGTCCGAAATTGTCCGAAATTGTCCGAAATAAAATAAATGCCAAAAAAGGGATATAAGGTCATGGGATATTTTAGCAGCGGTCAGTTTTGACCTGTAAAAGGTCAAGAATGCGCAATATTTTTCGATATTACTTCCCGTCTTGAATGACAATTTTAAATGCAAATATTAAATATTTTGGAGTGGTAACAATGAGAATAATAAAACTGTTGAAATTTGATTTCATAAAACATTCTGCAATCTTTATTATTCAGAGTGATCTTGAAAAAAGTACCAATGACGTAGTGTAAGAGGTCAGAGGTTAGTAAAGCGGTTTTGACACCGATGTCCACATTTGTTAATGTTTGAGGCATATCCAATTTGGAAGAGGATTTTGCGTATTCATAATTAAGAAGTAAGCTGCTGGCTCCAGTACACTATCTAATGTGCCAACTCCTGAGGTTTCTCACTTGGTTTAACGGGCGAAGGGTTTTAACCCATCGGAGGACATTACACGCTGCCACCTCAATTATGTCCGTATTTGGTTATACTTCAAACAATCGACTATAAACCATTCCGGAACGCTGAAGTTCCTTGCCAGCGACGCCGTATGTCCGTCCGTCCGTCCGTCCGTTCTGTCGGACTGATTGTTATATACCTGCAAATTGTGGTTGTCATGTGGTTGTTGGTCAATCATTCCAACATTTCAAATAGAGTTACGTTAGTTTAGTGCACGTCGCCTCAAATACGAATCATTAGGACAATTACTATACTGAGCAAAAATAAAAAGTACCACCTTTTCTTTCTTTCCCTTATTATATAGACAAAAAAACAGGAAATAATAAATGATATATATATAGAATAACTAGATCGACCACCACCAATAGTCCAAACAAAATGTGTTTTTTGAAAGGTCAGTGCACAAGAGAGTTATCCCCCTTTTACTTAAACCATGCATTTTTGGTAAAAACACATAAAATCTACAAACATTGCAATTGCCTCGGTTTGCCCAAAACAATATTCTCTATATGTTGCTTTCGAAAAAAAATCACAGAAAGACACAACACTGATTGTGTAGCTAGCAGCTTTTGATTATCAAAAACCGTCAAATTACCTCCCTTTAAGGGTTACATAACGTCCATAAAAGAGTATTCCTTGGCAAAATTTGAAACTTTTTAATGGAATATTTTGTACTCAGTGAAGTGTGCTTAAAACATCAAACAATGCTTAATTAAAGCGTTGTTCAAGCTGTCCTACGCCCTCAACAAATGGCCTATGGGAATACCAGCAAAAAATGGTGCTTTTTTGTGTGTGAGTATATATCTTCAACCCCAGTCTTAGAACACCGCTTAATCTGGTGCTAGTCAGCGTGAGAGGAGTTGCACCTCGTATTATCTCTCATAAACAGACTCAATAAAAAACTAAGTCTTATACTTTTCTATTCGTGTTTTACTAGAAACTCTACACACAATACGACTCAAACTCGGTCAATATGAACCGGAAGTCGGCCAATATGATAAAACAAGGCCAATATGAAGAAACTCGCCAATATGAGATTTAAGTGACGTCATTTACGACGTTAAGTAACGTCATTCGCGCTCGCTTTTTGACATATAAATGAAATTAACGCTACTATAAATAAACGCAAAGTATGTCAAAATAATTTGATTAAAAACAAATTATACTGTAGTGGCTGTTAATTAATAAAATTGTCATTAATTAAGTGGTTTCATATTGTCCGAGTTATTGGTCCTCGAACTGGCATATTGGCCCGAGGCCTTCGGCCTTGGGCCAATATGACAGTCCTTGGACCATTGAATTGAATTGGGGTTTTAAGGCGCACCAACACATGAAAAGGTTATATGGCGCCTAACAAGCATGAACATGCCAGGCTCATCTTCCATGTAAATCGAGATAAAATATGGAAAATGGGCCTAGAACCTTCTCACCCTGAACTGCAGAGTTGCTGCAAATTCTATCGTAGAAACTCCATTTACGCTGGAGCCACGTTATTGCTTTTCTGCCACTGCTCTTTTGATGCGAGCGAGATAGCACCTGAAACAAGGCAGGGATCATGATGAAGACCTTTAATGAACATGAACAAAAAATTATAAAATAAACTTGGACCAATAACTGGGCCAATATGAAACCATTTAATTAATAACATCATACTATTAATTAACTAATTACTATCTGCCGTGGTTTGCAGGAAACTGCACGCATCATATGGCAAAACAAGGCCAATATGGAGAGAAATTCGGCCAATATGAGAAAACTCGGCCAATATGAAATGCAAGCAATCTGATTGGATAAGCCAACAAGGCCAATATGCCCAAGGCTTTGTTAAGGACGCCATTTTGAAAGAAAAAACACAACGTCGCAGCTTTTCGATAGATTAGTTCACCTATGTAATGTGACCAATAACTCGGCCAATATGAAAACACTTAATAACATCCTACTATAACCGAGACTGCTACTTGTCTGCCTTCTTTTTTGTGTTCGTTGTTACCAAGGGATACCCTTTTCAGTATTTATGATATGCTATTTGCAGCACTACATTCCAGCCCTGTATGTCTCTCTCCCTCTGCAGCATGATTATCCAGAAAAATCTCCCCCACAGTGACGCATACAAGAAACATGTTCGATTACTATCGACCTACAATTAATATGTCCTATTAAAGATATGAATTACAGTTATGAATAAAACATCGTCAGTTGATCAAAAGTTCGTGCGGTTGAACTATGCAAAATTAAGTTCAATAAGAAAGATAAAATCGTACAGGTCTGATATCAAATTTATCAATGTACAATAGAAATATATATATATTTGTCATTTTAAGATTCTATTAAAATAAATGAATGTTCGATTTTAATGATTATATGTAAATTGCGAGTCTTAATTATCATGAATGAAGCAAAATGGCGATTAGTAAATGATATTAGTTTTTACAGTTAAAGGCCAGGGTTGAGTATAAAAACTCCAAAATGACCCACAGAGAAACTTTTCTGATCATTTTATAATTTATGCTGCTCAGAGAGGTTTAATCACAAATTTCTAAATAATTAAGCATTTTTAAACCATACAATTTGGCATGTAAATACACTAAACATTACTCTATACAGATTTATCAAAATAATTGTATAATGTATTTATTTTCTATACTTTCAAGAACAAAACTTTATTCCTAACTGTCAAAATGTTGAATGTTGGTGCATCTATTAATAGCTGTACCTGTAAAAATAAGATCATTGATTGATCAGAATGCTGAAACCCTTATCTTGAATCAGACGAACTACTAACTGCCTACAGTGTATATGAATGTTGGTAGGGACTACCGAACGCTGGGGTTTAAATTAAGCATCATTAAAAGTAACTATCACGCCAACAACAGCTAAATTTTACAATATATGTACACCGTTTTTAAACCTACTGACGACGAGGTATATATATATCTTACATATTTTGAGAATCCAAACTCTGTATACACAATATAAATGGCTTAACCAGCCAGGCCAAACCCCAAAACTGGAGCTTGAATTAAGAGTTACCAACTCATTCGGCACATTTACATTATTATATGACCTGAACGCCTGGATAAAGTGTTGATAAACGGTTTTGTAGTGTAATGTTGCCGTTATTTGGCGGGTTAGTTTCTAACATTCTGACAAGCAATTTCGCTCTCTGAGAAAACATGAAAGTTTGCACACTTCATTCTTATTTTAAAACAAGTGTACTTATTGTAAAACATTGCCAAATGAAGCATTATATACACTGAACGACTTTAAAAAAGCAACCGGGAAATAAACTAAGATAACTGATATATTTCAATACAAATTCACCTTTAATTTCATTCAATTTACTTAACAATATCTTCAGTTGAATTGTTGAAAATTTCATTGAAATTGATCAACTGGAAACTTGTTAACTGTATGACTCCCAAAAGCAAAAGTCACAACTAATACCGGGTATATCCACCATTAGCGGCAATGCATGTTCGCATTGATCGAATGATGTTCGCAGTGACGCGTTGTGGGATGTTATTCCATTCATCAACGACGGCTTGTTGTAAGTCCAAAACAGTTATTGGAGGTGGTTGGCGGCGACGTACGCGTCTATCGAGCTCATCCCAGACATGCTCAATCGGCGCCAAGTCCGGTGATAAAGCGGACCAGTCCTTAACATTCGCGTTGTTCTGTGCAAGAAAATCCCTCGTGTGCCGTGCAGTATGGGGCGGGGCAATATCCTGTTGTAGAATCCCAGCCCTTCCCATAGTCATTCTCATAAACGGCACTACGACAGGACGTAAGACTTCATTTAATTGTAAAATTGTAACTAAATTGTAACGACGTTATTTAACTTTGGTAAACATTGAATGCATTGCTTCTTATGAATCATTTTTCTACCGTTATTATTTGTTCGTAGTTTCGACTTTTAAAATTGATAGCTTACTATCAATGTTAACATTGTAATTAAACGGGTTCAAATATTATTTTATACAACATTTAGAAAGATTTGTTATTAATGCGAAGGAGATATGAGGCGTGCATTGCCGCTAATGGTGGATATACTCGGTATTAGTTATGACCTTTGCTTTTGGGGGTCATACTGTTATGTTTAAAATTTAACAAGTTTCCTGTTGATCAATTTCAATGACATTTTCAACAATTCAACTGAAGATATTGTTAAGTAAATTAGATGAAATTAAAGTTGAATTTCTACTGAAATATATCAGTTATCTTAGTGTAGTTCCCTGCTGCGTTTTTAAAGTCGTTCAGTGTATATAATGCTTCATTTGGCAATGTTTTACAATAAGTACACTTGTTTTAAAATAAGAATGAAGTGTGCAAACATTGAAGAGTAAAGTGATCGGACTCCAGTAATCAAATATTATTTTAACAGAGTTGAAATCAAATTACGTTTGGGGCATCTACATAGTTTCAAAATAAAGGGGCACACTGCAATATTTATCAATCAATAAAATAACCACATCGATGAAACATTCCTATATCATTTTGCTTGCTTGCATGTATTTCAGTAAATGATAATACAATTTGAAGGTTTTCATTTTTTTCTTCGTTATTCTACCGTAAGTGAAAATATATCGGTTCCATATAATCAACAGTTAGTAACATGCAAAAACAATTTGCTTTGCAATATTCAAATAATTGCTAAAAATGATCGCAAATTATTTTATTGATTTATAAATATTTAAAGATTGCAGTGTGCCCCTTTATTTTGAAACTATGCAAGTTATATAGAAAAATTAACGGGACGCCGTGGGTTGTAAAAACTCAAGCATGTCTGATGGGAAACTTCCTTCGTTTCATCTCCCTCTGTGATTGCTGCAAAAATAACCTTATATGATGACTTAACATGACGTAAAACCTGGGCAGCCAATGGCATTAGAGCTACATTGTTCTACCCCGCGTGGGTCACTCACTGCCGGAATCATAATTGATTGGACAGTTCATCTTTCATTTCATCTCCCTCGAAGGTTGCTGTCCCAAACTAACCAGCACACCCTAATATGATGTGTTCACGGGGCTTAAACCCTCATCTCATTTCATTAATCTCTTTGTTGATGTTCGTAGGAACTGTAAAGGAACTGGTCTCCTATCTTCGCCATAAAATGTTAAGTGTGCTTGTTCGTCAATTATTTCTTTCATTTTCCCATATTTCGTCTTGCTACTGGAGTGTTAGCCGCATTTTTATCCATATCAATATGGCCTTTTCTCGAATTTTAATATCAAACAATGGCGTCCACTTGGATGCTGAATGGTCATACAAATGTTTGAAATTCCTAGCGGCACTTCGTCAAATTAATATCCAACTGGACACTTATATGAGCATTAAAGGTCAATAAAAAGAATCACCGCTTCGTTTATAAAGACATCTTCTACAGACGTCTCCATTGTCCGAAAGCTCATTGGAACACATAGAAGGAACAGCTTGAAGATGCGTCTCTTTGAAATTGAAGATTCTAATTGAAAACGGCCGATACCATCGTCTTATTTCGTTGTTGGTCTTTTTTGTAAAATGCAAAAGTACTTAATGTGAGTTTATTAAAATTATTTTATGAAAATATTTCTATTGAAAAGGTATTATCATTAGAGATAATATCATTTTTGTGAAAGTGACCCTTATTTGATGTTTGACCCGAACTGACCACGACTGATCTTTTTGCTAGTGCTATATGACCTTTAAAGCTTGACCATGGGTCATTTTCACCATGTGATGTCTCCAATATAAGACTAAATATGACAACTGATCAAAGCAAGTTTAAGCTTCGGTGAAATTATGGGAAGTGTGCAAAATGTGCACAAGTATGAACATCCTTGTAGTGCGAAATCAGGTTTGTATTGGTTAGAATAGTTAAGAATAACCACAAACAATGTACGTTTATAAAAGACAAGTTTCATATTAACAATGTTTTGTATTCAAAAGTATCAAATATACTTACATACGCACACACACACGCACGGACGCACCCACGCACGCACTGTGACATTTTTAGAGATGCAGTATTCTGGAAAAGTAATTAAATTTTAGTTTCCTATATTTTTTCTATGTGATTAGTATCGATACCGTAAATATCATTGGTATCATATATTGCAGAAGTAGAGTCAGTTTAGTGACTGAAGTACTAGTTTGGCTCGGTGTTCTTCATCAGTAAATATAAATCACATCTCTCCATACTATTAAGTTATATTATAGGTTATGTCTTTATGTTCTATTGTGAGCGTCTCCGTGGCCAAACGGTTAACGACGTTTGTAGTAAACCTTCGCCTCTCACCGCTGTGGGTTCGAATCCCACTGGGAGCTCGACTTGTAAGTGAGGAGGTTTTGATTCTTACGGATGGCGGGAGGTGTACAGTACTGGTTCTACCCAGGAAATGTGGGTGGTCTGCCTCCACCACAAAACATATATAACCTTACATGTGTTGAAAATGAGGTACAAACAAACGGTACAAACAAACAAACAAACAAATGTTCTATTGTGCCTAAAATTAGAGAGAACATTTTCGGGTTTATCGCTATCGATTCTATATCACATACTATAATACAATACGTAACATAAATCCCGAAGTCATACAACTGTTTAATTATACTTCAGTACCAGACCTACGGATCGCACGTTGATGACACCTATATCTCCTAATCACTGTCACTCAAAGGCATGACATGTACCCAAACGTATTATATGCAAGCGTTCGTCTGCTGTAAAACATTCTTTCGTGCCATGCTTAATCATTTCGGCCTTTTACCATGACTTTTGATGATAGCATAGGAAAGTGTTTATAAAATCTCTGTAGGGGCATAAAGGAGAGACATTATTCGATTAAATCACACAAAAAATCGCTCTGAATTATGAATTAAGCGATGATTTTGATAAAGGCTTTGAAATGCTAACAAGCATGGATTAAGCGAGTGTCAAGATAATGACGAGTCGGGTTCACTAACTCGATAAACATCTCATTGCGTTGCGCGTTTATAACACTACAATAGAGAACCAGCCACCTACTTTGTTTTAAAACAAAATGGTTGCTGCATTCCATTTTAGCTTTCCTGTAACACTTAAAGTTGTATTGTATTTTCATTTCTGGTATAAAAATTACAGGAATTTTACGAATTTTTCAGCCAAAACAAAGCGTTGGTATTTTATAGATTGTAGAACAATTGACAGAAATTTGATTGGAGAACGGATTATATTCATCTAGTTAATTAAGAAATGAGAACTGATGCGATGTGTTACTGACAGAGGTTTATATAGTTTACATCACCATGTCTGAGTCATCCAGGTGGAGGGACTATATATGTTTAAATACAAATATATATATATATATATATATATATTGTTAATTTTTCCATAAATATTCTTATGTTATACATTCCAATTAAACAGTGTTGGAATTTTGGGCAAAATAAACTGATAAGCATCAACTAATATACTGTCTGTGCATAATTACTTAATATTACGGGTTTTGTCCGTTAATCAAACAACAAAAAACCTACAGTGTAATTTAAATTGTTCATACAGTTTATATCATAACAAATAATGATATAGTGCATTTGTAAAATATATTAGTTGTGAATATTGTATATTTTGACTGTCAGTCATATGTGTTGTAAACATGCATATCCTCATGGGCTATTTGCGTAATGGAATTTTGATAATAAACATGTTTAAATTTGTTCAAACTTATATTAAAACGGTGAAAAGCCGTATTTATTGGACCAAAACGAATGAGCTATAAAATGAACAATATGATTAGATGATAGTAAAAATATAAAATGTATTTATGTTTTACATCGATTAGGTACAAGCTACACATCTGATACAAATCCCGCTGGATGACGCGGATGACAGCGTCAATGTGATCTTGATGTGGGTCAAACTGGAGTCCACTGGGACAACCTACGAGTCCGGGACCACCATACCCTCTCAGTTATAAATCTGAGACGGGGACTCGAACATAGACTACCGACTACGCTATCTGGAAACCCAAATGCTGATATTTTGTATGTGCACATAACTATACTCCTCAAAATAATTTAAGGACCACAAAAAAAAGAACAATATTAATTGAATTGAATTGGGTTTTAAGTGGCACCAACACATGAAAGGTTATATGGCGCCTAACAGGCATGAACATGCCAGGCTCATCCTCCATGTACATCGAGATAAAATATGGAGAATGGGCCTAGGACCTTCTCACCCTGAACTGCAGAGTTGCTGCAAATTCTATTGTAGACACTCCATTTACGCTGGAGCCACGTTTATTGTTTTTCTGCCACTGCTCTTAGTGATGTGAGGGAGATGACACCTAAAACAGTGCAGGGGTCATGATGAAGACCTTTAATGAGCATGAACAAAAAATGGCAAAATGAATATGAATGGGTTGGTCCTACCCCTCTGCATGTGACGGTGTGTTTTGCAGTGGTTTTACTCTACCCCGGCAACCACACGGGGTCACTATTAACTACTCTGTAATATTCTGCATTTCATATCCATATACAAGTTAATACATTTATATCACGAAACAAATGTTAAAGAATAAAATTCAGTAAACTTAAAATCTGCAGAATGATAGCAAATCGTTCAATAAGGGCACTTTACAAAATTACACAAATCAAAAATCGGTCCTTAAATTATTTTGAGTAGTATAGTTTAATATATTGCATAATTAATAAACAGTGAAAACGCTACCAGATGTTGTTGTTGTTACACTTTAAAGGGACACAGCCATGTTTCTTAAAAACTCGTGGTGTCCCGTTATTTTTTTCACATAACTTGCATTTGTTCTATTATTTATATTAGTTATAAAAAAAGTATATAGCGAAGTGTATTTGCATATACTAACTGGTCATTATATTGCACCAACAATATATTTAAACCTAATTAAGTATGATTGCATAGTCGAATACGTGAAAACTCAAAATATTATTTAATTATATACAAGCAGGAATAAAGTCAACAGGATATTGTATTAATAAATCCAGCCTCTAATTGTAATGCTTTACTGGTCCTTTGGGACCAACGAGCCCAATATAGGTGGCTTTGAAGTAGAATACCGCTTAAGCCGGTGCTAGGGGGCGTGAGAAGTGTTGCTTCTTTCATTACTTCTCATGAACAGACTCAATAATAATAAAACCGAGTCTGCTGCTTTATTCTCTTAGTTGTGTTTGTAGCTCCCAAAGGATCACCTTTATCAGTATTTATTATTGATACAAACTTCACGATTGTCGCGTGTCCCTTTAAGTAACTGTCATACGTTTACAATGTACAAAACGCCGAGTTTAATTCCCACCCACTTCAGAAATATTGTGAACGTAATGTTACACTAATATGTAATAAAGACGAGTGCACGCCTGAAATGACTTCGGTCGATAATGGGCAGATACATCTACTGACTAATACGTGTATAGAGGTAAACAGAAACATTCACTGCGTATGAAAGCAACTGTTCCGGTTGTGTATCTAAATTGAGTTGCCTCCCTTACCATACTAAACAGATGTTGCTCGTTCGTTTATTGTTGCGGTTGAGTCGGTGATGATTGATTTTTATCATTTACATGAAGGTATATTATTTATATAAAAAGAGCACAAGCAAGCTTTTACGCAAGCGTAAAATAGCTGCCGAGAGAAAATAGCATTATATCTTGGTAGAAACTGGCAAGAAAGTTTAACATAATAACAGATCAAACTACGTGTGTTAAAACAATATTTAAAAAAAAATTGTTGCCACGAGGGCGTAAACATGCCACGACCGTTTTTACTTTCTTCCCAATTTCTACCATCAGTTCTTCCTACCAAACATTTTAAATCAAGGTGGACGACGTTCTGGTCATATCCTTGACATGCGTTACATATTGATTATATATTCACCTTTGTAGCACGACATGCTAGAATTACACATCAGCATATAAATACAATTGTTCACCTGTAAGGGATGCGTGTGCGTTAGCGTGTGCATCACAACACAATAAACTCTTCATTGCTACCATGTGTAATTATAAGATTGCCTTATCAAAGCGAAAAACTCAAAGAAACTGTTCAACAATTATTGTATTTTTAAATCAAATTATTCATGGAATTTTGTATTTAGAAATTTTGAAATGTTAAATTTTGATATTTTGGAATTTTGAATTTTGAAATTTTGAAATTTTGGATTTTGAATTTTGAATTTTGAATTTTGATGAAATTTTGAAATTTTGAATTTTTGAAATTTGGAAATTTTGAATTTTGAGAAATTTTGAATTTCGAATTTTGAATTTTTAAATTTTTGAATTTTGAATTTTTGAAATTTGGAATTTTGAATTTTTGAATTTTTGAAATTTTGAATTTTGAAATTTTGAAATTTTGAAATTTTGAATTTTGAGAAATTTTGAATTTCGAATTTTTTGAATTTTTGATTTTTGAATTTTGAATTTTGAAATTTAATTTTGAATTTTTAAATTTTGAATTTTGAATTTGAATTTTGAATTTTACAATTTTGAATTTTGAAATTTTGAATTTTGAAATTTTGAATTTTGAATTCTCAAATTTTGAAATTTTGAATTTTGAAATTTTGCAATTTTAATTTTTTGAAATTTTGAATTTTGAAATTTGAAATTTTGAATTTTGAAATTTTTGAATTTTGAATTTTTGAATTTTGAATTTTGAAATTTACACAAACTGTTCATTGCTACCATGTGCAGTTATCAAAGTGAAAAAACTCAAAGAAACTATTCATTACTACCTTACCATGTGCACTCAAAGAAACTATTCATTACTACCTTACCATGTGTAAATACTAAAGTAATATAAGAATCTGCTGCCTTCGGCAGCAGAATTAAATTGAAAATTACGTGTAAGGTCGTTATAACGGCCTGGTAGTGTGTCTGTATACTATTTACATCTGTTTACAACTTATATATAAGATACGTATATAACTTTTATATGTGACACTATAATAAATTACTAAAGAAACTAACCTGCCAAATAACAGCAAAATTACACTAAAAACGTTCATCAAAACTCTATCCAGGTGTTCAGGTCATATAATAATTTATATATTTATTAAACACACCCGATTATGGTCGTTTGTTCTACTATTCCTTCTTTGTTTCTCGTATTTATTAAAAATATATAGGTTTATTCATGGGATCTTTAAATACCCGTGATTGAATACGGGTGAAATTAATTATTAGTTGGTATACCCGTGATTGAAAACGCGTGAAATTAATTATGCGTTGGTATGCCCGTGAATGAATACGCGTGAAATGAATAATGCGTTGGTAACTCTTAATTCGACGCTCCGGGTAGGGACTTTAAGTTCTTTATATAAAAATAACTCACAATTTAACCATCACGCAATATTCACGACATAAACGGGAATATTAAGCTCAACTAAGATACGTTTTTGTAATTATTTATATTTATAACAACATGGATGTCCTAACACGTGTTTCTGTCTCCACCTTACCTTGGTAAATAGTATATCAACTGGCATCATTAGCTTAAACGTTTTTCTTAATATTAGAATAGTTCAAAGCCATTGTTTGTACATATTACTAACAGCTGAATATATTGCACCAATATTATATTTAAAAAATATAATACAATAACGAAGAACACTGAATATTCTAAATTGTATTTTATTATATGCAAGCAGGTTTAAAGTTAAACTGATACTGGATTAATAAATCGAGGTGCTAGTGTTAATACTTGATATACACTGCCAGACTGCCGAGTGTCCCTTTAAATTAACTTGGGTCTTACGTCCCGTTAACACATCGTATTAAGTTATAATGGGACTGTAACCTCAGTGAGAAATGAAGGATGAAGTTCCCCATCGGACTTGCCTTCGCCAGGGAGGGAACTCACATGTGACAGGGGTCTGCAGCTCTAAAGCGCAATGCCTTAACAACGGACCTACCAAGGCCTTACACACGGACCTACCAAGGCTTTATCCACGGACCTACAAAGGCCTGACCCACGGACCTACCAAGGCTCCTTGCGAGCATGTAACTGCATTATGTATACTTATACTATGATATATTACAATAGTCATGGTGACACATGTTATCTACTTAACGGCATCATAGATGCGTGAACAATTCTCTCTGTTTGCATGGTATTCCGTTTTCAAGTTATTTATTAGTAGTTTAACTGATAATTACAACAAATCAAAAACAAAATATAGAAATCATTATATTAAAAATCGTTTTAGTTTCAAATTAATCCATTACAAAGATAACCGAAGCAGCAATACGTCACTTAATAGGTACTCATGTTTCATTTCCGCCCAGACGCTTGTTTCTTTATACTCAGTAGTCATAATTTATCTAATCATTGTCATGTAAAACGCTCCTTAACTTAATACAGGTAACTAAGACAATGAATATGTTCGTGTCCTTAAAATTGCTCTAATCCAGCCCAATTTAGATTTTCCATTTCCCCTCATTTCGATGTAACCGAACTACTTGTCATACGTCTTTATCCATACACGGAAACTTACTTCCGGCGGATTGCATTATGCTGCTTCATCCGAGATAAAAATCAGGTCCAATTAAATAATTTTGCTATCACTTGCTGACAATTATGTCTTATTATTTTGTTTTCATTATCTTATTGATAAATGATTATGTGGTTTTGAAAACTTTCGGTACATTGACTAAATTTGAGACTTTTTCCACATAAAAGGCAATTAGGCTAAATATGGGCATTTGATAGGTCGGTACTTCGGTTTCAGGAAATAGTCAACTTGGTCATTATCATTTGTGTGGCTGGGATTGCTCGTGTAAACGTTATTGTTTCTTCTGCTTCTGTTGTAGCCGACACACACGATGGAGCGCATGCTTCAATAATATGCATTGCATGAAGAATTACGTTTGACAGTAATGGCCAAATTTGCATATGATATGACTTTAGTGAGTTTGAATTATGGCTCTAAGTATAGAGGAGAGTTCATGGAATATATTATTTCTTCCATTTCTGCTCACGTGAGATAGGCATTTTCCTCATGTGAGATATCTCTTTATCACATGAAACTGCTTGTATTCCGTATAATATACCCATTACGTATTTCCTTATATTAACCATGTGTAATACAAGGCGACCGAAATTTCAAAATTCAAAATTCAAAAATTTCAAAATTCAAAATTTCAAAATTCAAAAAATTCCAAAATTCAAAATTTCAAAATTCAAAATTCAAGTTACCAACTCCTAATTCAAATTTACGCATATTTTAAGAAATAAACCTATACTTTTAATCGGCATATATACATTAGTATATGACCTGAACCTGGATAGAATCCGGTTTTTACTGAATCCTGTTATTGCCATCAACTTTTCGACCTGATTTTCAGTTGAAAAGTGGAAATTTGATACGAAGTTTCGAAATTTAGTACAAAACTTCGAAACTTCGTACTAAATTTCCACTTTTCGCCCTGAAGATTTCACACGACAACTAGAAAACTGGAATTTTTTAGATGATAATATCGTGATCAGGTTAGTTTGATAATTATCAAGCTAAAACCTCCAGTTTTCTAGTTCGAAGTTTCGAAGTTTTATACTAAATTTCGAAACTTCGTGTTAAATTTCCACTTTTCGAGTGAACATCACATCTAAAAGTTGATGGCACTAACAGGATTCCGTAGGTTTCGTAGTGTTACTTTGCCGTTATTTGGCGGGATATGTCTTTGCCGTTATTTGGCGGGATATTTCTTTGCCGTTATTTGGCGGGATATGTCTTTGCCGTTATTTGGCGGGATATTTCTTTGCCGTTATTTGGCGGGATATGTCTTTGCCGTTATTTGGCGGGATATTTCTTTAACGCTTATTAAGCTTCTCGTCTCCGATTCATTCTTGTTTAAATGTCCTTGTATTGATTTATACATGATGTGAATTATTTCTGTATATGATATTGTAAATTAATTGGAGTAGTAGTAGTAGTAGTATATCTTTATTTTCTCCAAGCATAGGAGAGTATACATACATATTTCAGTGAAAGAAGTCAACATATATACAAACCAACATATACATGGCATACATACAACACATGTGTGTACTTTACTGACTATTCAAAATACAGAATATTTACAAATCACATATTACACATACGAGAAGGATGAATTTAGGTCATAAATAGCGAATGTAAAAATAAATAAATAAATAAAATAAAGTAAAACATAAACATCATTGTTAAATATCAGTCATTTGTCGTATATAGTACAACTGTGATTTACAAATAAAGATAGTATACTATAGTAGAGATATACTGAAAAAAATAAGTTTAGCAAGTCCTTATGTACATTTAGCTTAAATAAATTGAATGCTATTTTATAATGTGAAGTATTATAAAACATTTCCATGACATAGGGTGATCTTCTCTTTCAATAGTTAGTTGTGATCCAATGTAAGTACCGGAGTTATCTCCCATTTAGTTAAAACAGTGTATTTCATATTTAAAAAAATACCAGTATGATAAAGAACATTGTTTAACGTCACTAAATAACAGTTCTGGATTTCAAGTTATAAAAACCGCAAAAGAAATTGATACTAACATTGCCATTATAATGCAATAACGAACCAAAGTTTAAAAAAAATGAAATTAGCTCCCTTTACGATGAAATAAGAACGAAATTATAATATCAGTAAAGCATGTAGATTAAACCCTTTTGTTATTTTTTTTCGCAGATATCGTTTCAAACACAATGCCCTGAATATATCTGCTAATTGTGTTAATTATATCATTAATGACCTCTGCCACGCAAAACCTAGAATATGCGCAAATGAATTTGCCATGCAGTTTACTTGCTAAACTTATTTGTATCAGTATATTACACCATACACAATCAGTGAGTATGTACATGTTGCATATACATTTATATTTGCATATACAGTTATATTTGTTATATTTGCATATGCAGTTTTATTTGCATATACAGTTATATTATCGGTATTTATATATATATATATATATATATATATCAGTTCGCAAGTAAAAGAAACTAAATTGACACACACAAAACTTTAAAACTGACATCTGATCATTCGGAATCCCTCGCTCACGCAAAATTGGTTTCCGTTTGTTTTAAACCACTCACTCTGTTAATTTTGGCCAAGAAATCAAATGTCATCGAATGATATTAACAGGTTACAGATTAAAAGTCTGACAGAACAGAGTGGAAAATCAGACAAACTAGACATCCGAGGAATCAAATTGATGTAATTAACTAAAACGATGTCACGCGCGCAATATTCCTACGCGACATGATGAACTGGTTTCAGTACTATTTTACAAGGATGCTGTAAAGCAGAGAGGCGTCGGAGGTGGTCTGTTTTCGGAATACTTTATAAAACGAATTTAATAAATTACGAAAGACAAATTATGGTATTGAAACCTTGAGGTACAGAATAATAAAAAGAAAGATTACATAATAAACGGATGGAGAACTGCGGTCTAGTGGTACAACGTTGTACCCAGGATCGAAAAGTCGTGGTTTCGATCCCCGCCATGACCATGTATTTTTAGTACTGGTTCCACGCAGGAAGACATCGAGAGTGATTATAATCAGTTCAGCCAATAAAATAAAAAATAAAACAAAATTCATTGATGAAACTAACATTGCATAACATACTCATTGCTGACAACATGAGAGGAGACCATGCATTGTCAAATAATATAGTACTTCCGTGTTTGCATGACGAAGGCAATATGGCTTCCTTCCATGGACACTTTGAACATTTTACTTTACACCCTATCCTCTTTATCAAGCGACAGTTCCTTAATGATTCGACCTATTGAAATACAAAAATACAAATGACAATATGCTATTGGAAATGGAATGATAAAAAATTTGGTACCAAACATGTCATATTCATTTTGGAATTTGTCAATTTAATTCTAAAAAAATATTTATACAATTAAATCTAAACAAAACTCAGTGTCCACTTTCTTTTGCAACTGAGTATACGAAAGTAGGAGAATTGCACCAAAAGGTGTCAATGGTCATGACCCCAATCATTCAGCTTCAAAATAGCGAAAGAAACAAAACTAACAATAATAAGAAGAATAAGGCTGATTGGCATGCATAGAATACATCGTGTATATAGGTCATGCCCTAAAGTATGGAGCGTGATGGTAGTAACATCTTCATGAATACAACTGGTGCAAGTATTTCAAAATCTGACGACAACTGTTTGGCTGAAGAAGGTGGGCAAACACCGCTCTACATTAATATACGTAATGTTCTAAAGGAACGCTGCACAGAACTGGAAAAAAAAGGAAAATGCTGACGAGACTTCCTTTCAGATGGTCATAACGTATGTGCACATGTGTCAGCACCAATGACGTAAAGCTATATAGCGGTCAAGTTTTAAAGATTTCCCCGATTATGATTTTACTTTTTACGTAATGGACTTCTCTGAAAGGAACATACGATGGCCATGCAGTCTTCTTTACAACCACAATGCATCTGAGTAGTAGGAACCGTAGTGTTCTATCATTTCTATAAGCTTTTCTAATGTATCAATATAATGACAGTTAACAGTTTGTTGACAGCAATGCAGCTAAGAAAACGCGGTTTATATCAACCCGTTTGTGTTTCTAATATCACATGCCTTGCTTTTATTACCCTTGTAATTGTTTTATTGCGTGTTTTTGGTTTACTGTGTTCTGTGTTGATTGACTGTGTTCTGTGTTGGTTGACTGTGTTCTGTGTTGGCTGACTGTGTTCTGTGTTGGTTGACTGTGTTCTGTGTTGGTTGACTGTGTTCTGTGTTGGTTGACTGTGTTCTGTGTTGGTTGACTGTGTTCTGTGAAAGATACATATCCTGTTTGACTTTTAAACCTAAATTATATATTTTATTATTATCTGAGAAGGAAAAAGACGTACACTTCACTGCAAGAGTTCAATTTAGAGAGTCTGGCTGTAGATTATCTATGAGTTGTGTGAGTTATCCTTCATAATTATATATTATCTCATTGAATCAAATGTCTTTGAATTTCATCCATGCACACATTTCCAGATTGTCGGCATAACAAACAATACAGTAGACCCAGTTTACTGCTCTTTATTTCTCCAATTATCCACAATATTGTGGAACCCTAGAACAGCCTCGTTGACAAAGAAGACCGCTGCAATCTCTAGCTCTCATATATCAACACTATTCAATATTGAGAGAAAGGTTATAAGATAATCGACGATAATCAAGTCTCTGCGTTGGCCAGGTCTCATTTCAAATCTAATTATGTCACTATCCCTCCGACAGCAGACAAACAGTGGGTGCAAGAGACAATTTCTGAATCGTATTATCCTTAAATAGTGATTTGTTGCCCAGGCTAAAGGATTGAAGAGCTGACAGAAAGACGTTCATAAGATAACGAACAATATGTGTTTTAAAATAATTTTGAGAAATGGGAGAGGGGTGGCTGCGTGGACAGATATTTCCGTGCTGGAACAAATGGTGAGGCCGAAGAGATCTGGTTTTCATGTGGTTTTGTAAAAGTTTTTTCCTTTTTCTTCTAATATCTTCTAAGCCAATCTTTACATGACAATACTGTTTATCAGGACAACATGGAAATATTTATAGCATATGCCATACAGTTTCAGCAAAAGCCTTACTTGCATGGTTACCCTTTTTAGACATTCAATACTTTTTTGTCATTATGCAAACAATGTAGTGTACGAGTACAGTGTGTCTACAAACATATATATTAAAGAATTTCATTTCGTTTTAAGCAGACACATGACAAAGGAATCGAATCTAAGAAGACCATTAAAACGCTTCCGTTACACTAAATGTGTCTTCAAATGAGAAGAGTGTCTAACTTCCGGTGACAATTCGCTACTTTCAGACGTGAAGAGTAGCCACTATTTTGTAGTCTGCTGTCAATTATGATCCTGAAGGTTGTCGATGGATGTGCTTCCCATTCATTAATGTAAGATGGTGTCGTGAGTCCACACTAATTATGTGATGTTTGACGGACATAAATTGGTACATCCTTATATTCTACTTAAACTGTCAGCGTTCGTGTCGTTTGTGGTATGACATGACGGGTTTAGTTTTAGACTTAGAGACAAATACACGAGGCATGATCACGATTGTATCACTACAATAGATATACATGTTTTGTTTTGAACGTACTCCTGGACTTCACCCAAGAATTCAACTGACGTTTGCCTTAAAGAAACTAACCCGCAAAAAAACGACAACATTACACAGCAAAACTGTTTATCAAAACTCCAACCAGGTAGATGGTCAGGTCATAATTATAATGATGTATATTTGCCTGTTAATAGTATAGGCTTATTAACGGGTTCTTAAACCGTGATTGAATATGCGTAACATGAATAAGGAGTTGGTTACTCTTCTTGAGGCCCTCTGTTAATTTATTGGTAAAAGGAACGTAACTCGGGAGTTTCCGCTATATATTGTATATTGTACATGTTGTTGTTTTTTGTTTATTTTATGACGTCAGGCAATGTTACGTGCATGACGTCAGTTAACGTTACGTACAATAAACGCCGAGGGATTCCGCATTGATTTGCTCTATTGGTCAGGGCCTAATAAAGCAAAATTTAATAGGTCACCCCTTTAGTAAGCAGAAAAGTGCACATCTGCAAGATAAACGGCTTTAACCAGCCAGGCCAAACCCCAAAACTGGAGCGTCGAATTAAGAGTTACCAACTCCTAATTCAAATTTACGCATATTTTAAGAAATAAACAGAACAAATGTCTAGAGACTGCTATTAATCGAATGGAACATGTCTACATAAGACATTTACTTTTGGAAAAAAAATACTAAAACAACACAAAACACATCAAATGGTATCACTTCAAAGTTTCATTATTGATTGAATACGCGTTTGGCTCAAGCAGATGAACAAACTTAGGATGTAAAATTGTGAAAACTCTTTACATTAAATACAATACTGAAATGGTACAAAATTAATTTTAAAATTAACGCGGAACTTCGACGTTAAACGAATTTCGTGTTACAAAGTGTATTGTGATGATTAAAAGGTCTACAGGAGCACAGTTTTGCCCTTTCTCTAGCTAGCTACAATCTGTTTTTGACAAAATATTTTAAATAGGATTTTTTTGTAACATTACGTAGAATTAAGTGTGTAGTACATACAATATATAGCGGCATTCTCGAGTTGCGTTTCTTTTTTCCTTCAGTATACTTAAACATGCTCTTTGTTCTGTTTGTATTACATTCTGCCACGAATTGTTAAAGACATTGAAAACAATTGTTATTGATACTTGAAGATTGTTTATGCACGTAGCCGGCTCCTTGTTGGGTACTACCCGGCTCCTTGTTGGGTACTAATGGAGCTGAGCAAAACATGCCATGTAATTACCTATACCCGGGGAATCGAACGCACGACATCTTACATGAAAAAAAGTTCGATAACACTTCGTCATTAAGGCTATCTTGCACAGCTTTGGACGTCAAAAGTGTCAAAACATGTTTAATGAAATGTAATGTTTTTGATACGATTAGAAAAATAGTCGTCAAATATGAACCATTTACGGAATTGGAATATAATGAAGAAAGTAATGAAGGAAGTAAAAAAAACGTGCATTCGTTCAAGCGAGCTAAATAAAGACGTTAGATAAACGTAATATTTCACGCATCAATATCCTAGACGCCCATGAAAAGACCAACTAAAGTCAGAAATCTGGAAGCGTCTATAAACGTGTTTGCCAAAAGTCATCACTTTAATACAAAATGTATATACTTTGCAATATGATATTGACAACATATTAATTATTGCTCATTAAAAAAAATATTTGAACAGCTAATTGCGTCCTCAAACAGGAAATTTGAATTTATGACGATAACGACATTGACTCGCTTGTTTGCGGATGTCGTAAAATTGTCTTGATATGGAACGCCGATGGAGCAAGTAGTGATAATTCATTCTGTAATGAAATGTAGTTAAACAAAGGCATATGGTGACAATTTTAATGTAAATAAATAGATTACTCTTGTCAGTTAGGTTGAAGAAGCGATATTAAATTTTTTGATGATCTATAATCCAGTGTAATGTCTGGGTACTTCAGCATCCATATCAGGAACCAAAATGGCGGATCGGACAAATCAATGAACAGATTAAAGCGGAAAGAAATTGGTGGTTATCTTCGTCAAATCAAACAGCGTGGTTTCCATATATACCCATGAGTGAGTTGATAAATCGAGTATTTGACGTAGCAAATACATCGCAGGACCCCTTAAACATAGCAACGTGAGCATATTTCTAACACCCTACTTGGATATAAAACGTGTTACCGAAAAGTAAGCTATATTATGACCTTGTAAATCTGCATGCCACCAAATTAAATGTCAAGCTATTGTACTGAAAGAATCCAGAATAAAAAACAACACTATCACACGATAATCAGGATACGAAGAAAAATAGCAAACATGTGTTCCACACACCCCTCCCCCCACCCCCACCCCATCCTCACCACATACGCCTCATCTTTACAATTGATGATGAAACACCTAATCAAAGGAACGGCCCTTTCATTACCCTCTCAGATAGGTTTTTTGTTCTTTTTTAAAGAAACGTGTTGACCGACTAGGCAATTCATTATTCATTCATTCATTCATTCATTCATACATTCATTCATTCATTTATTCATTCATTCCATCGATTCATTCATTCAGATAATCATTCATTCAGATATTCTTCAATAAATAAGGTTTCATTAATGTATCCATAAATAAAGTTTATTTTCTTCACTATCTCTGATATTGGTGTCCCACTATGTCTATCTCTGATATTGGTGTCCCACTATGTCTATCTCTGATGTTGGTGTCCCTATGTCTATGCATGAGCAAGGCATATCAATATACTGCAGTACAGTGTGGTTAATTAAAACCACCAGCTAGCTAGCTTATTTGTGGAGGGGTGGGGCGGGGTTGTATGTGTATTGCTACACTAGCAATATCGGAGAATCGTGCGTTGTCGGTTAATTACTCCAAAATCGTGTGATGGCTGTAGGTGTAAAATATCCCACCAAAAACACTAGTAAGCCCTTTGGTTTGAACAATGCTCCATAGATATTCCAAATTGATACATAAAATGCAGTTGCTGATTTTTTCCACTAGAATCCGTTAGCAATTCTATCAGCGTATTTTGTTCTAATAGAAAATTCCTATCTCAGAGTCAGTGTGGCTTATTAAGTCGTAAAAGTACGGATATAAAAGCGCTGACAGTTTCTGGCAGTTTCTGCGACAAAAGACTTCGATCTCGAGAGAATCATCGCATGGAGACCCCGTTGCCAGGATCAAAGGTCGGCGTGTGAACAGAAATAAAACATGCGGAAATACGTTTTGATCTATGCTTCATTTACGTTTTGAAAAATTAAACTCATCTTTGAAAGTTAAAAAGCTTGCTTCTTTGAGTCATGATTAACATAAACTGTATAAATCTAGAACAAAATAATGGCGCATCTGCTTCGATGGGTGAATTAACATCGAATCACAATTGAGAAAATTATTCAGTGCGGAATTATCATCAAATTTGCAGACGACAATGTTGTATTCTAGTTTAATCACTGAGGAACTGACGTGATGCAAACCAACGACACCAGATGCTTTTCTTTAATGAATGTCCGTGAATTGTACAAGGAAAATTGCATTCTAAATTTTGTTAAAAACGACCGGTAAAAGTATAAATTGCTGATTGTGATTTACGTAAATTAAAGTTTCAGCATTTTCCAACAAAACATATACAGAGATTTCGTGCTTACTTTTGTCGGTAATTACACGAATTATTAAATTTCCAATTTAAAGGCCATCTTATCCATTTAACAAGCAACAATGTGTTTTGCGTCTTTATGCCAAATTTTCCTTTTTGCAGGTAATTATTACTTTTGATGGCAGGTTATTGTCTAAAATGCCACAATTAGTTTCATTTAAAAAACATCAAGGTAATATATGTAATCTATTGTGTTGAGAAAGATAAGTGTGTACAATGTAACAGATCGCAAAATGTCAAATAGGAATTTTGTTGTCGAAAATGATATATCTATTAATTAACATTTTTCTGCATTGTGTGTTTTGTAATTAACCAGGTGGCCTCTTTTTCCTTTTGCCAACATATTGGATACTGAATGCATACATACGACAACCATAAACCCACGGCAATAAATCCGTTTACTTTTCAATGAAGCTACCATCATTATTGACCCGTGTCACAAGCAGAATATTTGCCCTATGCATGTCCATTCATTGAATAAACTCGACCCAAAGCGTCTCCGAAGTCTGACACATCCTGGGAACGATTGAATTGAACTGCAGAGTATTCTGTAGACTCACCAATAGCTAAGGTCATACGGCGACTTTCCAGCTTCCATTGGTGGGGGAAGACTCCTCCGAACAATTTTCCTGCATTAGAACACCGACGTTCCGCAAGTCAGCTGGAAAGCTTCCTCACATAAAGATGCCTAGGCCCATGTGGGATCGAACCCACAGCGGTGAGTGGTAAGTGATTTCAAGTCCGAGATACTAACCACACGCCCGCGGACCAAGGAGCATTACACAACCAATTTTCTTTCGTAGTAAAGTTAAAGCAGATATTTCCAGTGGTGTAATACACAAATAGTTGTTGGAAATTGATGAGCTCACCAAAAAGTATAATAATGCAGACTTGTTAATTGAATGCGTGTATGGTTTTCTCGCACCCACGCACCTTTAATAAAACTGTTCTGTCATATATTCTTGCTTCATTTAATGTGGCTTGCTCCATTTTAAGAAATTCCCACTATTATATAAAATACTATACTCGTAAAGGCAGGCAAATCTACTTTGCGGATTAAGTGTTCCATTGCCCAAGAAACCATAAACCTAAATCGCATCGCACTTGATTCGTCAGTGTAAAAACGCATGCTTGTCGTGCTTAATCATGAGTTAAAATTAACGAAGATGTTTCAAACGTATGTTCATTTTACACCGTATACATATTTAAACGAGCGAATGGACAGAAAAAAAACAGCAACAATTGTGAAATCAAGAGGTGTTAGAACCAAATGAGTACAAACATTTGTTTAGTATTTAATTACGAAAAAATCATAGGGTATGGTGTATAAAGGAGAGCTCTTCCGTAACGGATCGGAGGAATTTCGAATATCGTGACGACTGTAGTTTTAACTGTTTAATGCATTGGAACTGAGATAATTTCAAATATTTTTTCCCACGTACTCGAATAGTGTTTCTATGAATCATAATCAGCGATGGTATAAGTGATAACTAAAAGAGAGTAGACTATTCAGTGAATGTTACCTTTGTTGCCTTATAATGTGTATTAAAACTGTTTTCATAATCATAATAATCTAATCGATTTTCAAAATATTAAAGATTTATTTTAGCGAAAGGAATGCACATGCTATAAGAATGTATTCAGTATACGTGACTGCTGATTTGTAGACCATCAATCGTTGAAAACTTACATGAACGAACCGAGTCTGCCACTTTGTTGTGTGCATGAGGTTTACCGCTTTTGTATCATTTTTATGTTTCATTTTATTTAAAAGGGCATACGTGTGTTTATTATGTATATATTTATCTACTAGTGAAATGGAGGAATTAAAATGTGATTAAAATAAAACCTCATGTTTTTGATGTATGACCAATATAAGGTATTATGTTCACAGTAGGATGTAAAAACAACTACAGTTTGGGAACATAGCCCTTACCGTCAGACATTTAGGAATTACAGCGCGAATTTTTGGGAAACAAAATAATAAACTTTCATTTCACAATTGTATCTTTCATACTATTTACAGTGAAACATGATCAACAACGGAATTTAAAAGCATTTCATACTCAAAACTTGTCAAACTTTCAGTTGAGAATTTTTGTCTCAAAATTGGGAACAAAAGATATGTTTTGGCATTGGGAATATGACCCAATATCGGCTATAAAACAGCCTGGAAAAAAAACACTGAAAAATAACTATTAATCTTCTTTTATTTTATTATTTTTTTCCATTTATTTAGTTGTTCTTTTGTTTTTTTGTTCGTGTTTTTTTGTTGTTGTTGTTTTTAGTTCGTTTGTTTTTTATGAAAGTGACAAATACCATTATTACATATTCAAAACCGTTAAGAAGAATATAGGTAATATAACGCAAAAACAAATGAATGCCCAGCCTAATGAGGCTATATATTGAAAGCAGTGTTCTGCACTGCGACCGGCTCTATCATCAGGTAGGATTCCACCCCCCTCCCTCCCTCTCATCAAGTGTTTCGGCGCTTATCCTACATCACTCTCCTGGCTTATCCTACAACACTCTCCTGGCTTATCCTACAACACTCTCCTGGCTTATCCTACAACACTCTCCTGGCTTATCCTACAACACTCTCCTGGCTTATCCTACAACACTCTCCTGGCTTATCCTACAACACTCTCCTGGCTTATCCTACAACACTCTCCTGGCTTTTCCTACAACACTCTCCTGGCTTATCCTACAACACTCTCCTGGCTTATCCTACAACACTCTCCTGGCTTATCCTACAACACTCTCCTGGCTTATCCTACAACACTCTCCTGGCTTATCCTACAACACTCTCCTGGCTTATCCTACAACACTCTCCTGGCTTATCCTACAACACTCTCCTGGCTTATCCTACAACACTCTCCTGGCTATCCTACAACACTCTCCTGGCTTATCCTACAACACTCTCCTGGCTTATCCTACAACACTCTCCTGGCTTATCCTACAACACTCTCCTGGCTTTCCTACAACACTCTCCTGGCTTATCCTACAACACTCTCCTGGCTTATCTACAACACTCTCCTGGCTTATCCTACAACACTCTCCTGGCTTATCCTACAACACTCTCCTGGCTTATCCTACAACACTCTCCTGGCTTATCCTACAACACTCTCCTGGCTTATCCACAACACTCTCCTGGCTTATCCTACAACACTCTCCTGGCTTATCCTACAACACTCTCCTGGCTTATCCTACAACACTCTCCTGGCTTATCCTACAACACTCTCCTGGCTTATCCTACAACACTCTCCTGGCTTTTCCTACAACACTCTCCTGGCTTATCCTACAACACTCTCCTGGCTTATCCTACAACACTCTCCTGGCGTATCCTACAACACTCTCCTGGCTTATCCTACAACACTCTCCTGGCTTATCCTACAACACTCTCCTGGCTTATCCTACAACACTCTCCTGGCTTATCCTACAACACTCTCCTGGCTTATCCTACAACACTCTCCTGGCTTATCCTACAACACTCTCCTGGCTTATCCTACAACACTCTCCTGGCGTATCCTACAACACTCTCCTGGCTTATCCTACAACACTCTCCTGGCTTATCCTACAACACTCTCCTGGCTTATCCTACAACACTCTCCTGGCTTATCCTACAACACTCTCCTGGCTTATCCTACAACACTCTCCTGGGGTGCGCCGACAGATCAGACTCAGCCAGGAACCGGTTAGCTGTTCCATCGCTCGTCTCTCGTTCGCCACAACCAATGTGAGGCTTCCTCAGCCTGCTTGCCTACCTTGGCACTATAGAAATATCAAAAGGCATTATTGATTTTAAACTCTAATAGGGATAACAAAAGTGAACATAACATACGAAAAAGATAGATTTATTGACATATTCAAATATGTAAAAACCATATATATATTTGAACCAAACAACTAAAGTGGACAATACCTTTAATGTATGAACTTATTATATGCTGACTGGTACCGTTGGAGACAGGTGAATGGGTTTTTTAATTTACAGTCGTTATTGACAAGATATTTGTCTCGTCCAGAATGAAATTTGTTTTGATTGTTATTATTGAGATATTAAAGGTATTGTCTACTGGTGCGTTAGCTGTTTGGTTCAGTATATATAATATTATATATATGTTACCTTGTTCTCGGTAGTAATGATCATGATATCAACAATATATGTATCATTTATCTCAGAGTTTTTCAATTTTAGAAAGACGGTATTAGGGATAGAAATTTTCTTGGTGAAGTAACACTATATATGTGGTAGTATTTAGATATGATCTCCCTCAGGAGTGGATTTATATAAGATAACAATTGACTGTTATTATAATTATAAATAAGCATATATGGAGAGAGAGATATGACTTATTTCTTGCTTCTTGTTTTATACATGCTTTGTATTTCACTGTGTATGTCTACGTGTTTTGGTGATATTCCTACTGTTGATTTTAGACCAATACAATATTTGATTTGATTTGATTTGATTTTATAAAGCTGTTCTCTAGTATACAAAACTTACGGAAGCATAGCTAATAACACATTTTGCATTTAACAGTCGATTAAATAGACAAACATTGACAACTAATAGTAAATCATAGTACATTTTAGGTTGAACGATTTTAAGGCATTTATAATAAACTCTCCCGTTTTTAATACAGTAACAAATTTAATTGTTTTCCTCGGTTGCTGTGTCTGGAAAAAGATCATTTAATGTATGCAATAATGTGATTCGAGAGACACTGTGCCTCTCGCAGTATAATATGCCTCTCGCAGTATAATGGAAAATAATTTTCGGTTTCACAAAGTGATTTTCGGTTTCGTGTTGACAGTTGCTGGGACAATTAAGATGGTACGAACATCATATATATTCAAATATGCAAGAGTCAGAGAACCTGCCAATTCATTTCAACCAAACACAAAATCTCGGGCGCTTGGTCCTGTTTTAGCCGCTGACACTGCGCGTTTAAATGTGTGTGTGTGTGTGTGTAAAGCGTGCGTGCGTGCGTGCGTGCGTGCGTGTGTGCGGTGCGTGCGTGCGTGCTTGCGTGTGTGAGTGGGGGGTGGTGGTGGTGGGGGGGGGGGGGGGGGGGGGGGTAATATTTACAGTATTCAAACGCTTTAACTCAAATCTAAAGAAAGGCCTACCTAAATATGTTTACTTAGAACTGCCAGGGACAAATAGTACCAGGAGGAATCCGGCTGTTCAGCGAATGATATCTCAATCACCAGTCACAAAAAGTCGTACACAATACCAGGAACCCAGCTTTGTAACGGAATGACATCACAATCACCAGTCATCAATAGTCGTCCATTGTACCATACTGTAAACCCAATGTCACTTACAGTACCGGGAACAAAGCTATGCAGCGGAACGAGATATCACAATTACCAGTCCACCGTACCAGGAGGAACCCAGCTTCAGAGAAATGATAAGGAATGTTTGTTTACGTCATTTTCAACACATGTAAGGTTATATATGACGGTCCACTTTTTGTGGTGGAGGCCGACCACCCATTTTTCCTTGGTAAAACCAGTACTGTACACCTCCCGCCATCCGTAAGAATATACACTTACAAGTCGAGCTCCCAGTGGG